>CAJHQQ010002249.1:0-69326 GCA_905132885.1 Moricandia moricandioides
GTATAGCATTTTTCGTCCGCTAATACTACCCACATTTCCTGTAGTGAGTTTAAAAGAATCGTTATTAGTCACTAAGGATTTGACATTGTTTACCGGTTTGAATATCCTTTATGTGAAAATCAAATTGTTTTTAGTATTGATTTCTGTCATGAAATTATCAAAAGTATTTCTTAAATGTGGTCAACGACGTGCATTTACATGATCAAAACATTTATTTGTTCAAATGTTTTAATGCTTTGACTTATTTGATTTAATATTTGACTTATTTGATTTAATATCAAGAATGAGTAACGTTTTTTTTTGTTGTTACAGATTTTTTCATTAATGTAATATGAATGACTTGAATTAGTGGTGGTTAAATACTCAGTTGACCATGAAGAAGAAAAATGATTTGCGTTTCAAGTATGGTGATTTGAAAGAAAAAAAATCAAATTTTGAGTATGGTGAAATATACCATAGTTATAAACAACATTTCGATTTTTTAAGAGATCAAATGATATGGATGAAAATAGATTCGTGAGTCGACGCCCCAAATTATGTTTGGGAGAGGTCAGCCACATATGAATCGTTTGCCATAGAAAATATAATGTTGTTGATAATGATCAAAACATTCATATTTCGTCAATGCTTTAACGCATGTCGTATAAAGATTGACTATGAGAAAAAATGAGAAATCTCATATTAATGTGACTGAAACTGACATGTGTATTGTAGTTTCTAAAGTCAATATGGTTAAAAATAACCAAAGTGAGTAGTGGTTTTGATGCCATAAATAATATCTTGTAAAGATATGTATATTTGCTACAAAGCAAAATAATATTTTTGAAATAAATTCAAAATATATATATATATATATATATATATATATATATATATATATATATATATATATATATATATATAAGTTGGATTTATAAATCGACTTGAGAGAACTATGAAAATAGTTGTATATAAAATGTAAATTTCTAAGACTGAAAAAAATTTGTAATAATTTTGAAATTGCTATTTATTTATTTAAATCCAAAAGAGTTGTAGATCAATTTTTCTAAACTCTTAAGAGATGTTAAATGCAAATATGCATATTTTGAGTTATCTCAAGAAATGTGGGGGAAGTTTTGCTTACCATATAAAGTCATTGGCAAGAGGCCACATGAAGTTAGTGATAATTATTACAATATAATTAAAAAAAAAACTAGTGTCATGCATTGAGTTTTGTATATAATGGTTAATTGTATCTTGAAAGAAGATGACAAAAAACATTAGACAATTGATCTCGACTAATCTTAAGAGATTATGTTCATTATGATGACAACCTAGGATCCTTATACTAAAGGTGTGTCATGAGATCATATTGTTATATCATCAAAAGGAATGGGTTAATGCTTGTGAATTAAGATGTGGTTTGGCGGTAACTCTACCTAAATGACTGGAGATCCCAAGAAATAGGTTCAAGGAGACAACTAAGTCAAACTAAATCTGCCCAAAGCACTGTAAGACTTCGGTCTATACTCAGTTCCTAGGATGAGTAAACAATGCTACATGTAAGGAATAGAGGATAAGCATTTGCTTTTAATGATTTGTGTCCATTGTTTTGAGATATGAATGGAGTAGTACATGATACTCCTCTAAACAAAACTAATGGCAAATCACCTTGTGAGTGTGAAATAGGGCCGTTTCTAGGAGAATGAAGGAAATGCTATATTCTCCAAGTTCACTCATGATTAACCAGGACTGTTCACGACCAAAATGAATACAACAGAGAACCTAGTTCTGTGAGAGAATGAAACTGTGTTATAGTTATTGTCTAGGTTTACATCAAAGCTCGGGTGGTTCAAGACATCATGTTCACTACCTGGCCGAGTAAATCCGATAACTATTAACAATGACTGGTTCAAGGCTGAAAAATGCTACCAACTCATCATGCAGTGGATTTTTCGTTTGTACTCTCAAAAGTCCTTAGTTGAGTCTTTGTCGAGTCTTGTCTAGGAGGTCAAGTCTATCGAGTCGTCTAGTGTTATAGTCATTTCTATTCATGTGGAGGATTGTTGGAACTATTTTTTGAACATGATGAATAATATATTCATATGTCAAAAAAGAGTTTTATTTGAATGAGAAATGGAGGTCCAATGTGTGTAATTTGAGAAACTTGTACACATTGGATATTGATTGGATTTGGGTTTTGATTTGTTAGTTGGACTTCATGTTCATTAACCTAATCTTATAAACCAAATATATGTTGATCTTTTATATTGGTAAAATATAAAAAAAAAATCCATTTTAAAGAATATTATTTGCTTGAATTGGTCAAACAATAATAATTCTACCTCTTTATTTTTTGGTCAAAATGTGGAATTAATTCACATAATAATGACAAGAATTGATGTCTCCATTAGTGCACCATGGAAGTTTTATTTCTATGTTGAAAATGTAATTTGTGCTTCTCATTATTTTTCTATAAAAGGCTTGTTAGCATTATAGAAAAATGAACATTCAACAACAAAAGTTTACTCTCTCCCACTTAGAATTGTTATGATAGTATTTTTTTTTGTGTCTGAGAGTACAACACAAAAATAGGTTCGTTAGCTTCTATTCTGAGTGATGCAGGAATAGTCGAAGTGTGGTTGTATCCTGGGAATCTGATTGCGTAAACACCGTCACACTGCGGACAATTTAAGAATTAAGGAAAGAGTGTCTCGTCTCCACACGAAATCATTTTTTGTTCATCATATTTTGGTATCAAGTATTGTGTATTTTATTTATGTTTTTATTATTATATAAACAAATTATTCAGTTTGCCATATCGTAGAAATCATGGTCCTAATGGTCCTACACAAGAGTCTCTGGACCAGAGACTAGCCTTATCACCTCTTTCTCACCGTGATCTTGGAGAAGGAGGAGACCTATGATCTTTGATGCGTTTTCTGGGTCTAAAGTTTGGATCCTAGAGAGCACAATCCTAGTTGCTTCGTACCCATCCATGGCTTTCTCTCTCTTGTATTACAGTATTAGAGTTGAGAGAAGGAGTGATGGTTTTGGAGAGAGAGAGTGTTTGGTGTCTTGTGGACAGAGAGTGGTTGTTGTCGTTAAGAGGTCTCTCTGTTTCTTGTGTTGGACTTTAGTTCCAAGGATTTTTGTACAAGTTAATTTATCTTTTTTGTTAACTACAATTTCTTTAAAAAAACTATCTGTTGAATAGTACCTTTCACGATAAACATGAATCTCTGTTTCCTGTGAGACAACCAGTAAAGATGAAAAATCAAACTTTAAAAAAAAAGTATAAACAAAAGGGAAAGGTTAAAACTTCATATGAAAAAAAAAGGAAGTTCTTTGTAAATGTTACTAGTTTCGAAACTTTCGATGAGTGAAGTAAAAAGTACTTTGATAAAAAGAAAAGAGAGAAGTAAAAAGTAAATTTAATTACCTGAAAAGTCAAGTTGATCGATTCTTGAATCTCTGTTGAAAACATTATTAGTACCAAAAGTGGAACTGCTGCAAGTGACTGACGGTTTACTGCTCCTTTAGGGGGAAAATGAAGAAAGATGTGTAAGAGCAACATTAGTGGGGAAACTTAGAAATTGCTTAGAGGTGGTTTTTATAAGAGGGGGTCCACCAATTTAGAAGAATTATTGCCAAAAGCTTCAAAATAAGTATTTCATTTTGTGTGTTTCTTCTACTGTTCGTGGGTCCCACTGACACGTGGCGGCCCGTAATTATTATTATTATTATTTTTTAAATTCAGGAAAAAAAAATTAAGCACCCCATATGGGATGCTGGGTTAACCATACTCAAAAGATTTGATCATCAGTGAAAGTTTAAGAGAGAGAGAGAGAGAGAGAGAGAGAGGAGAGAGAGAGAGAGAAGAGAGAGAGAGAGAGAGAGAGAGAGAGAGAGAGAGAGAGGATGTATGTACTTTAGTTGTGTATGTTGAGAGAGTAGATCTGAGTGATGAGGAAGTTTCTTCTGGATATGGGATCTCTATGTTGTGTGTGGTCGGAGAAGAGGGGGGAGAGAGATGGTAAACTGTTTTAAAAGATGGTTGCATTGTCATTGCAAGTTCTCTGACACAACCCATTTTTCATTTTGTGAACTTCCACACGCCTTACGTTTGTGAAGTGTAATACACGCGCCGGTAATTGATATGCAGACCAATTGTATCGCTGGGGTCTCCAACCTTTCTCATTTTCTATGGGAATATCGACTGATTTCTACGTCAACAGGGACCAACGGTCCTGATCAGTACATAAACACGTTACCTGTATGAAAACATACATCAACTAGTACACAATTCAATTACTATACATGAACTTTCAAAATTTGATATTACCATACATTGACCTAATTTTCGTTAGTCAAACGTTAAGATGTCCTTAACAGGTAACATGAAATCGGTCAATTCCTACATCAACAATGACCAATGATCACAATCAATACATAAGCACGTCACATGTTCGAAAACATACATCAACTAATACAAAATTTTAAATTCAATACATGAACTTCTGAATCTGGTTTTAATATACATTAATTTAATTTTCACTAGTCAAATATTACCGAATATAAAATGTTTGTCACGTGTTTGATTAAAGAAGGTTTTTATTGTATTATATAGTAATTAAACTGTATTACCTGGTAATTAACTGAGAAAATAAATCATTTAGGCTAAACAATTTCGTCTTTGTGTAACTCATTAGTTAGATTTTCTCTTTAATTTTTGCTTTTTTGACTTTTTTAGCAAAAAAAAACGTAGCACAGAGAAGACAATAAATAACAAAATTGAATAGAGAGAAACGAGAATGGACAAGCAAGATATTTTTTGTTTCTCTCTGTTTGATTTTGTACTATGTTGTCTTATATGTGTTAGGTTTTTTTTGTCGAAAAAGTCGAAGAAAAAAAAGTGAAAGAAAAAAAAATTAATTAATGAGTTACACGAAAACAAAATCATTTGGCCCAAATGATTATTTTTCTTAGTCATTTACCACGTAATACGTTTAATTACCACATAATACAATAAAAAAAACTTACTTAATCAACACGTGACATGCAATTTCTATTCGGTAATGTTAGATTAGTGGAAATTAAGTCAATGCATGCTAAAACCATATTTCGAAAGTTCATGTATTAAAATTAAATTTTGTATTAGTTGATGTATATTTTCGCACAAGTGAAATGTTTATGCATTGATCGGGACCATTGACTGATGTTGATGTATGAATTGACCGATTTCATGTTACATGTCAACAACTTAACGTTTGACTAACGGAAATTAAGTCAATGTATGTTAAAACCAAATTTCGAAAGTTCATATATGAAAAATAATTTTCTTACTAGTTGATGTATGTTTTTGTACATGCAACACGTTTATATACTGATCGGGACCGTTAGCCCCTGTTGACGTAGGAATTGGCCGATTTCCCCATTTTCTATAATTATTTTCTTTTATGTAGGGACACATTTAAGTTAACTACTAAACTTTTTGTTTAATCAAAAGGAATATTAAAAACCCTCTCAGGTTTCTTTCTAATTGTTTTATTCTACTTGTATTAGTTTGCATTTATGGTGACTGTAATACAAAATGAGTAATTAGGAAACATAAAAGCATGTCATCCAACATCCAAATTGTCCCTAACCCAGCTTAATCCCTGCGACTGATTTTATGTTTGATTTGTTTACTTGTTTGGTTGGACAATTAAATTTTCTAATTACTACTGTTGCAGTACTGCCTAATGTTTGATTTAATCATGATCATTCTAATTTAATGAAAAAATTATCATTACATCGGCATATATAAATTGTAAGAAATTTTGACCAATTCCATTAGCTTTCTCAGTTGAAGCAATGTAACCAACATATTTAATTGTGTTATATGAAGCGAATTTTTATAAAGGCTTCCCGATTAAATTGGTATATTGTTGTAGTTGACAAAAAAAAGGTATGTTGTTGTATATATGAGAGGGTATGATTAAAGATGGAAAGACATCGTTGTTCTAAATTAATGTAGGTCAAAGGAATTAGTATTTTCCAATTTTTAAATTTCTAAAAGGCCTTTTTGTAAGAGAAGAATAACCCACAAGAGAAAGCAATGCTAATTTTTTTGGGTGTCAAAAGCAAAGCAGTGGTCTATTACGCTAGGCATTTTATTCGTTAAATTTGATTTGATTCGTTATTTATTTTGATTTGATCCAAAAAAAATTGGATATCCGTAAGCCGGCGAAGTAAACAAATGCTAAAAATTAATATCCGCTAGAGACGAAGCAAACCACAAATACTAAAAAAAAATAGAGCTGCATATATAATCAGCTCCGACATTATATAAAATAGATGTATATCATCTACAAACAAATATAGATTTTTCTATGTATAATTTTATATAATTATTATTTTAACATAGAATTTTATTAATTTTATTTAAAATTTAATTATAAAATATTTACAAAAATTACAATTTTTTAAAATTTTGTCTCAGATCAAAGAAGAAGTGCAAAGTGATTAATCGGCGCCTTTACGGGAAGAAGAGAATCAAATGTCCAATACTCTTAACTGAAAAAAATAATCTCACAGACTCATATCCTTTTTAAATTAAATTAATGTTATTTTAATTAAATTTTTTGTAAAAGACCAAGGGCCCAAGACAAACTTCATAATTACAATCCTATCTAAGATTACCCAAACCCGAATCCAACAACGTCCGATAAAATTCAGATCCCTACTTTAAATTCCCCCAAATTTGTTTATGTAACTTAAGATTTCACTCCTTATTTTTTTATCGTTATATTCTTGAACTTTCGCAAAACCTTCATCTCAAGATCATCTCCCATCAATTGAAATCGTAGTTGAATCAAAACCCTACTCATGTTGAATCAAGTCGACTCGAAGCAGAAAGAAGACATGTCGAGCAGTGGAGGAGTAGGAACAGCTGTGGTCACATCTAAAATTGGTGAAGTACGGGACGTCATAAACCCAAGCACCATCGACAGATCTGTCGACCCGAAAACCGAGGAACCTCCTCCAGATGCAGAACAAAGTGAAGAAAATTCAAGTGAGAAAGAGGGAGAGGAGGAATTCGAAGAAGGAGAGAAGGAATCCAGAAGAAATGACGGACAAGATGAAGATATAGTAGCAAATGAATCCGAAGAGACCGAATTAGTGCCACAACACGAAACTGAGTCGCATGCGGAGGTAAGTAACTAGTAAGGATTTTGTAGAACTTAGAAAACTGGATGAAACTTGATTTGAATAGTATGATTTTAATATTATAAAATTGCTACTGTATCGATTGTATAATTTTGTAAAACTAAGTTGAACATCAACTATATCGACTGTCTAAATTTTTGAAACTAAATCTTTATGATTGTATAACTAAGCCCAAGTTCGGAAAACTATATGTTGATTGTTCTAATATGACGTTCGTGTTTCGGTTTTATTTTGAGTGCATCATCTAGATGACGAAGAAGAAGGCATGCAAATGCTGAAGCTTCGCTTTCCTCCAAGCCAATATCAAAAAGGTTTAAGGCTTTTTAGAAAATGTTACATTGAGGCGACACTAAATAATATAAAAATGATCCTGAGACCGAAGGAGGTGGACTTGTTCATAAAGCACCCACAGTTCCAACATTTCTTCCATAAAAACCGAAAGCATAAGTGGATGGGAATGTGGATTGTCATTTTGCAATCATCTTGTGTAGCGAAGAAGTATGAGTTATGGTTTACTGTTAATGGCGTCCCAATCCGAAACTCTCTCAAAGAAGTCGGACTCATCTCTGGACTATACTGTCATGATTATCTCCCTAACCATGAGATGTTTGGTGGTAAATTCTTCAAGAATAAGTATTTTGAAGGAAAAAGGTTATATACGCTGACGCAGATGACAGATGTTGTCAATGAAAGGAAAGCCATCTCAGGATCGTCAGAATTGTACTTATTAGTCAGCATCATCGTCGGAGGACAAAAGAGTGGAGAAGGAGCATCACTTGTAGACAATTTCTTCCTGAGAATTATTGATGACCTAGATGTGTGCCAAAATTTGCCTTGGGGACGATATGCATTCGAGCAAAATTTAAAGGATGTATATAGCTTCTTGGAGAAGTGCGATGGGTTTCTGCCGACGAGTTGGATTTTTACAAGCTTTCATGTTCCTTGGAGGTATTTTCAAGCTCTTCTTGTACTTAGGATAATATATATGTTAATTTGATGTTAATGTTCTTTGTTTTTTGTAGTTGTTGGCCTTTGAGGCAATTCCAAGGTTGAGGAGCAATTTCTGAGAAACGGTAATTAGTGCACACGCTGATTACCCGTGGATTTGCAAGATGCAATACAAATGCAAAGGTGGAACCAAATCATATAATCTGAAAGAAATGAATGAGAAACTTGGTGAAATTAAAGTAATTTACGTTATATGTGTATTTGAATTAAAGTCAAATTTGGTGAAACTAAGGTAATTTCTATCCATATGATATTGAGAGTATCTTGGTAGCAACACTGGCTGAGGAGGCATTCCTGAAAAGAATAATGGGTAAGAAGAGTTGTTCCGCCGATGATGACGATGATGCACCAGTTGATAGTTGGACCAGGATAATATAGAAAGGGAAGAAAAAAAATCTTCTTCGAAGAATAGTACAAGATCAATGTGGCTGCTCGTACAACTCAGGTTGAAGCTCCAACCTTTCTTGCTATTGAGGGTGAGACTCATGCAGAATCGGTTGAGGTTCATGCAGAAGCGGTTGAGGCTCTTGGAGTTTAGTATTTAAAAGAGCTTAAAGGTAGGCTTATGAATGCAATTTGAGATGGTTTGAAGGAAGTGAAAAAAAAAGTCGATTCATTGGGTAACCGAGTAACTCATCTAGAAAAAGAAGTGAGATTTCTTAGGATGAGTGTTGTCGATGGTGGTAATGATGGTGATCCTCTGTTAGACAAGGAAGGGGTTAAGATTGATGTAAGTCAGAAGGATGGGGGGTTCAAGCAAATCCAGATGTTCTCGGTATTGCTCCGCAAATCCAAATTGAACATGGTGGAAATGACGATGATGTTGGTAAGAGTAGGATGATGAGGAAGATGGAGGTGCTAAGGATGTTGATATGGATGATAGTGGATCGGCTGAGATAATCTGCGATGACTGGAAAGTTTGAGATGTCTGCGAAGGCAAAGAATGATATCGTTAAAGATGGTAGTAAGGAAAAGGAAAGTGGGGATGTGCAAACCGAGATGAAGAAATACAAGGGCAAAGGAAAAGTAAAACCTATGACATAAAAAAAAATCAGGTGCAATTTTCTTTCAAAATTACATATTCATAAAATATTCCAATTTTAAAAATACATAACAAATTTTTTATATAGGAAAAAAAACACCGTGGATCCGTTGTAATAACTTAACAAATAAATAAACATAATAATTTCATTAAATATGTTTTTTCAAAAAGGAATTACATTAAAAACTTACAACAGTTTAAATGATATATTTGTAATATTCAATTTTTGTCTATCTCAGAAATATCCTATATTTCATCATCTATACTATTAAAACAAAAATACTACATGGGGTTAATCTCGATTTACTATGTGACATTATTAAATTTTGAAAATTATATTAACTATACATCATATTTCATTTAACAATTTGATTATTTAATTAATTCAAATAAATATTTAAATATTTCAAGAAAATAACCAAAGATATTCATACATATTTTTATAAGATTGTAATTTAAAAAATCTTACTATATATTTTAAAAAAAATATATATAAGTATTTAATAAAATCCCCTATATATTAAATGAGATATATTAAAGGAGAAACACTTTTAAAATTTACCTTAAGAAAATGCTAATGTGTCGAGTGGAGAACGTTTCTCATAATTTTTTTAACTTTAATGCAAACTACTATTTTATTTTAAATAAATCTCTTTGTAACAATTAATGCATTTACACATTAATTTTTCTAACTCTACTGCATACAATTTAGTGTGTTCACACATTAATTTTTGAATCAAATCATTTTTAGTTTCTATATTTTTAGCTTTTACATTAGTGAATTGAAGTTCTATTTGTGCAACTACTGAATAATATCATTACTGAAAGAAAAAAAATAGAAAATCATCAAGATTCACATCAACTAAAATGTTGGAATAAGAATGTTTTTAGAAATTGAAAGTTTCGTACCTTGCCGAACTTTGCCATGATTGAGGTTTTAGTTTATTTAAGTGTTGTTTTTCTTTCAGATTTTTCGTATCAAATCAACAATTAGAAACATAATCATATTGGTAGAAAAAATCAGAAAACATAAAAGTTTAAAAGAAAATAAATTCGCAAAATCGATTGAAAAATCAAAATTCATGTGCCGAATGAACAAATCACATATTTTCGACGCAACTCTAACCCCTTTCTCTCGATTATATCTGTTTTTATTATATTTACCAAGAATTTTATAAGAAAATACACATTATTGGTTATATACTTCGTCAGTTTTGCAAAATGCCCACCAGTATTGACATTGACATCCAACCATTTTTATTAATATTCTTAAAGTATGGTCTAATAATCATTTATGTAAAACAAACCCAATTTTTTTGTAATACATTTATTTTATTTTGTTTTATATTAGTAGAAGAAAATAAGTTTGGGTAAAATATATGGATCCGAAGAACAAAACTGAACTTGATTTGAAAGTAATACTAAACATAAACTAAAAACTAATTACTTAGATAGATCAAAAAAAATTATATGTGGATAACCACACTCGAATCCAATTCAACCTGAAATATTTTGGATACTGAAAATATCTAAATCACAATTATAAACTTAAATATATTAATTATTTTAAATCTTATATCTATTAGATATTCAAGCATCTGAAAATATCTAAATATTATTAAGTCACAAGTCAATATCTATAATAACAAAAAATGTTCAAAATATTGAAAATATCTGTATGTTCTCTATCTAAATATTTAAATTGACTAATTTTCTGTAAATTTAAGTATTTAGTTTTACATTATTTAAATTTATATGTTTTATGTTATTTTTATTTTCAAAATTTTAGGACTTAAGAATATATTTAGATTTTTGTTTAAAAATTACATAATTAAAATGGGTATCCGAAC
Source organism: Moricandia moricandioides (assembly GCA_905132885.1). Taxonomy (NCBI): domain Eukaryota; kingdom Viridiplantae; phylum Streptophyta; class Magnoliopsida; order Brassicales; family Brassicaceae; genus Moricandia; species Moricandia moricandioides. Next base: position 11,092 of record CAJHQQ010002249.1, read on the forward strand.
TCGAACCGAATCAACAATTATTCGAACCAACTCTAAACCAAATTCAAACTAAAATTTGTAAATATTCGAATCAGATTTAAATTTCTAGTTCTGAAAATTTGAAGTCCAAATGGACCAAATAAATCTGAATAGATATTTGAATGTTCATTCTTAAAAAAAGTTATATAACAAATCCCTCAGTATAACGTAAAATAAATAATCTAATCAATTGTTTCACTCTGCCCACGGCGCGAATCACTACGTACTCTTACAATATTTTGGGGGCACAAAATTTGTATAGGTATTTTTAAAGTTCAATTCGGGTGTTCTCATATGCGGTTCGATACAGTAACATATCACAATCCCAGTTGAACCCATTTTAACTTCGACTTCAGTTATGCATTGGATTTGGGTTATAAATACATATTTTTGATTAAAAAGTACATATTTTAATTTCTAAACTTAGTAATTTAAACAATTTATACTATATAAAAGTTGAGGCTATAAGCCATTGAAAGTGTCCACATAAGATGTTAAACAAGCAATCATATTATGACAAATCATTTTTTAATTTCTTATTTATAAAAATGTCAATATTACCAAAATTGTATTATTTCAGTATAAATATAAAATATGGTAAACTTAAAAAAATAAAAGTATTATATATAAGTTAACTTAATATATAACAGATTTCTGAAAATACTAACAAAAATAATAATTAATTTCAAAATACAAATTTTTAAACAATTATAACTAGATAAATTTAAAACACGTGATTTTCAAAATTTAGATTATATATTATTGAAAATATTCACAAATAACATATACTATATACAGCTTGATGCTATGAATCATTGAAAGTGTCCACATATTATTTCAAGTCACAAATAAAAGTATATTAATCACCTTTTCATTTATTATTTTAAAAAATTTGAATATCTTCAAAAATTATTTCTTTCAAAATAGAATTAAATATCAAATTTAGAAAAAAAAATAAAAATATCATCAATTGAGTCAGTTTGGTATATAAACTAAACCTCTAGAATATTAACATAAATTTAACTAACAAAAAAATATTTTTAAAGAATACAAGAATTTCAAACAATAAAGACACTATGAAAAAACATATATTTTAAAAATGAGGATTTATATTAGAGAACTTACAAAGAGAAATATCTTAGGATAGCACTAAAAATATTTTGTCAAAAAATAGCATTTGAGGAGAAAAATAATCAAAATAAGTTTTATTAAATGATGTAAATATAAATTTATACCTCTCTCATTAACTAATATAGATTTAGAGTTTAGAGTTATGAGATGGAGTTTTGGAGGTGAGGTTTAAAAAATTTTAAAATAAAAAATTTCAAAATAGTTATTTGAGATAATTGCTCATTTAAAATTATCATTAATAATATACTAGCTGTCAATCCAAATTTGATATTTTAAATATACACTTAAGCAAATTATTTCAATCAAAATAAAATGAAAATCAAATAAGGTAGAAAACGAAAATGTTTTCTTTATGAAAATAGATAACTTAATATATAAAATGAATATTTGAAAACCAAAGATAACATTTTAACTAACAAAAAGAACATTTTTTTTTGTAAAAGCAAATCATGTTTTTTGTTTTAAAAAAAACTTTCATAATCATGTATGTAAGAATAAAATAAGACCAGTGTAAAAATAGAAATTAACAAATATAAAAGTTTTCTTAAAACTTAGCTTAATATTATATCAACTTATAGAAAAATTAAAATAAAAAATTTAGCAAGAAATATTTTTATCCATAATTTTTCTAACGATATTTCTATTTTCTTTTAAAAATATTGACATATAATTTAAAATATCAACATCGTCGTAATTTAATATTTTTTAAACATCTTAAATTTCCAAAAATCATCTATCAGAATAAAATTTCAAATATTTAATATAAACAAAAAATAGTAAAAAGAATTAATTTGGTATATATGTTAACTCTTTCAAAATAAATGTCAAAATATTAAAAAACTTATATCATACAGTATGCCAAGGCATACAAATAGCATATACATCAAAATAAAAGGTATTTAATTTCAAAATATTTAAAGTTATCAAATAAATTTAAAAAGTAAAATGAAATTTAATATTTAAAATTTTATTATTTATATGATTATATCGGCTATAAAAAGTCATCAAATTTATATTAGGTTGTACAATTTTCTTGAAAAATGATGGTTGATTTAATTCTTTTTATCAAACTATTCTTGGCTTACAATAACTTTTATTAATAATGATGGTAAAAATAATTCACTTATGTAAGACACGTTGTTAATTTGTTGTTTATCTATGCGTTTTTCAACTACCTTTTATCATTCAAATGCATTAACATACATCAACAATTAAAATTCTAATAACAATACTATATTATGTGTTGACACATTTTTTTTTTTAGAAAATTATAATCCACTTCTTCATTAAACCAATTAGTTAGTTTTTATGGAAGAATCTAAAAATTTTTGTAATCTACAAAAAAAATCATTAAGAATAAAATAAAGTACAAGGTGACCTTTTATACATTTTAATATAAGTCACCAATAAAAAGGATATGATCCATGTTTATGAAAAATAATTACAGCAATCAAAATAACATATAAAATTTAAAATGAACTCATATGAGTTTTGTCAGAAAAATATATTTGAAAAAACTGTTAATAAAATATATGAAAACTTAAAAAAATCTAAAAAGCTCACCAAATAAATTACTTAAATGCTTAATAATATTTTAAAATAATAGTAATATTAGAATATAGTTTCATCGACAATAAATACTCATTATACTTTAGTCAACTGAAGAATATATTATCTAAGAGTATTAATCAGTAAAATATAAACACTGCAATTTTGACAAACTTCTAAAAATTAGAAAAAAATACAAGTGAACTAATAAATCATCATAGTACTCACATTAATTTATACTGCAATTATATCTGTTAAAAGATATATATACATATATATATAATATTATAGATCTCCTATATTTTTACTTAATAAAAAATATTACTTAACGTTGTTTAAAAATTTATATATATATTCTCAATTTTCTTATATCTAACAAAAATGTTTAATATTGTTTAAATTTATCAAAATATTTAGGGGATTTGCTAAAAACAACCTAAAATTTCAATCTAAACCTAAAAGTGTACCCCAATTTCAATCAAATGCAAAACCAACCTACAAAGGTGATAAAAGTACTATTTAACCCTTATGACCAAACAAAAAACAGAAGTGTATTTTACGTTTCTATCCTTTGTTAGTCTACACGTAACAGAAAGAAGTCTACATAAATGTAGACCTCGTACGAAGTCTATTCACTCGGTAGACTTGTTATGTAGTCTACACCATAATTTTATCTAATAATTTAATTTTAAAAATATATAAAAATAATTGTTGTAATATTTTTAACTAATCAATAATATAATGGATAATATGAAGTAAAAAAAATAAAATTTTATATAATTAAACATTTTTAAGGAACATATACTAATTTGGTAACCATGTCTTAAACAATGTTCAAGGGTTAAACAATAGGTTGTAACATGTTATGCCTTTTGGTAGTAGATTCCATAGGGTTAAATTTTAGATTTTGATTTTTTTTGGTTTTATTGACATAAATCTGCTTACTAATGTTTAGTAGTTTACATTTTGTATAATTTTGATATTTGAAAAAGTAATTTAAACTGTTTGATGATCAAACAAAACATTTAGGGTTTGAGATTTGTGGTTTAGGGTTTCGTAGACATATTATATAGTCTACATAGTAGTAGATTTTTTTTTCAGTCTATCCGGATTGGTGTTTAAAAAAACTCCTAAATATTTATAAAAAAAATTAAATCATATATTATGACTATAAAATTAAAAATAAAATAATTAAACATATTTAGTAAATCATATATTAAATTTCGTAAAAAAATAAAAATCGTTGTAGACTTTCTAAGAAGTCTACACACAGTTTAACCTAACCGGATTTAACCAATATAATTTGATGATCAAATAAAACATTTACGGTTTGAGATTTGTGGTTAAGGGGTTCGTAGACATATTATAAAGTCTACATATATAGATGTAGACCTTTTTTTAAGTCTACACACAGTTTAACCTAACCGGATTTAACCAATATAATTTGACATTTGGGGTTTAGGGTTTGAGATTTCTGGTTTAGGGTATAGTAGACTTACAATTAAGTCTACTTATATGTAGACGTCTATTTCAGTCTACGTTAATTTGTGTTTAACAAAATAAATTATTTGAAAATTAAAATTAACTAAGCGGGAAGTGAAAATGAATTTTGGAGCCTATTTTTCCGTATTGGCGCCAATATTTAGGGTATAGTAGATTTACAGTAAAGTTTACTTATATGTAGACGTCTATTTCAGTCTACGTTAATTTGTGTTTACCAAAATAAATTATTTTAAAATTAAAATTAACTAAGCGGGAAGTGAAAATGAATTTTGGAGCCTATTTTTCCATATTGGCGCCAATATGTAGACGTCTATTTCAGTCTACATTAACCAATTTAACCTAACCGAAAAAATTACACAGTATATAAATACTTTTTTAGGGTTTTCTGGTAAAAAGAATCCTAATCACGCCGTTTAGATCTGAGGCGGTTTAGGGGGCGATTTCCGGTGAGATTTCCGGCGAACCCTCTTCGACTCCGTTTTCACACCCAGCCACATTCCTCTCGGAATCACCATTCACCACCACGACCATCACCACTATCCTCTCCCATCCTTCAGCCATCTCCACCTTGTCTCCTCCTCATCTCCTCCTCGTCACCACCATTACTCTCCGCCTCGTCTCCTCCTCATCTCCACCATTACTTTCCGCCTTGTCTCCTCCTCATCTCCTCCTCGTCATCACCATTACTCTCCTCCTTGTCTCTCTCTCTCTTTATATGTGTTTATAAAGAGTCTCTGCATCTCTTATTGTTTTGATTAAAGTGTTCAATTTTCGTTCTAGGGTTTGTATATGTTCAATTTATTTGATGTAAATTGAAATGCATATGTCGTTGACGAAAATTGATGAAGTGTTATGAGTTAATACATGTTTGTAGAGTACAAGCATGTGTTGTGTTTTATTGATTTCTCTGGCTCTTTTTGTTGCAGGTTGCTCCCAGAATTTTACTGCAGACTACGGATTTGTAGACTTTTACTGTAGACTACGGATTTGTAGACTGTCTTATAGGTCTACATTTGTAGACCATCCGCTTCGTCTCTGTCTCCTCCATTGCTCTGGTAAGTTAAATGTCTCTTTTTACCTCTCTTTTGATAAAAAGTGACTACTTTTACCTTTTTCTCTTTTCAGATCTGAGCCGGTGACTTCTAAGGAACAGTGCTTCTCGTCCAAATCTCTGCTTCCGGTCAGTATCATGGCTTCTACTTCATCTCTCTATCCTAACCAGCAAGGGACTGTGCTTCATCTTTCCAACGTACGTCTCTGTGTAACTAATAACCTAACAAGCTCATCTTTGTTTACTAACCTTTTAGTTTCTTTTGATTCAGATCTGAGTCGGTCAGTCTTAGATCCATTTCTCTAACGAGCATTGCATCCTCTCTAATCCATTTCTCTGCTTCCGGTGAGTCTCCTTCATTTTGAAGTGTAGTATGAAGTTTCGAATTTGTAGACTGAAATTTTGAATTTGTAGACTAATATTTTGAATTTGTAGACTGATATTTTGAATTTTGTAAACTGATATTTTGAATTTGTAGACTTCTCATGTAAACTGATGTTTTGAATTTGTAGTACACTGATGTTTGAATTTATAGGCTTCTCGTGTAGGCTTTATTTTAAATTGTAGACTTCTCGTGTAGAATGCACTTATATAATTCTTTGTTTGTGTCTTCTTGGTGCATGTTACAAAATGGATTAACCTGATTTCCTATCGAGGTTGTATACTCTAGGGAGGAGCTCAAGAACTCTGAGTAACAGACAGTTGTATCAGGCTTTTGTACCAGACATATGGTTGTAACAAACTTATGTAATTTGCTTGCAGCAGACTGAAGTATTAGTCTTCTTTTACAAAAGACTTTTATAGAAGTCTTGTACTCGACTATATATCAAAATATCATCATTTGTATCAGTATAGTACTCTTCTTTCAGATATTTTAATTCATATTCGACCAAAATTATAATTCCAATACAATCCAGAGATTTACATATTAGTCTTTCTTTATAAGAGACTTAAAAAGAAGTCCACTTTTTGTTCAAGAAGACTAACATGTTGGTCTGCACGACAGAAAGTAACATTAGAACTCAAAGTAATAGAAAAATTAAGACCTACAATTTCAACAAAAGTTCATCAAATAAGACAATATCCAAAGCGACAATACAGCTGATAAGTTAAATACATAAGACATAAGACAACATCCAAAGCGACAATACAACTGATAAGTTAAATACATAAGACATAAGACAACATCCAAAGCAATAAGACATCATCCAAAGCAATAATACAATTGATCAATTCAACACATAAGAGATAATACATAAGACAACATCCAAAGCAGTAAGACAACACTGGTTTAACTTAGACAGTTTGGATATGACCTGTTTGTTTGCACTGTGACAACTAACGTAGACTTACTAATATGTCTACAAATGTTTCCTAGTAATATAGCAAAATCAAAAGTATTATACTTTCATAATTACAACAGTTTTTCTATCCAAAATCACTCAAACCCATTAGGATTAACTATTACACACTTTCAAACGAAAAAATTGTGAAAATATTTAATGCATATTACACAAATTAACTTTTAATGTAAATTTCAAAATAGACTTCATGTTCAGTCTACAACTCTGTAGACTTTCTTTTCAGTTTACATCCGTAGACGGTCAGATAGGTCTACTTTTTGGGTTAGTTTTTGCAATTGACCATTTTACGGGTTACTTTTTATAGTTGAAAAAAAGTTGTGATTTTATTTAAGCAGACTTCGTTTTCAGTCTACAACTTCAAAAAGGTTAGTTTTTGCTATTAGGATTTGACTTTCAGAGGTAGACTAAATATACAGTCTACATATTTTTTTTTTTGAATGAGGTTAGTTTTGCAATTGACTATGTTTGACTTTTTAGGGGGTAGACTGAAATGAACGTCTACAGATTTGTAGACTTTGAAAGAAGTCTACTCTCAAATCCGACGAGTCAGTTTTGCATTTGACCAAAATAAAAAAATAGACTTCACGGGTAGTCTACATTTTTTTTTTGGGGAAGAGAAGACTGCATATGACTACGTATTAAAAAAAAAAATATTTTTAAAAAGTTTTAGTCAAACACAAAACTAACTTTTTCAACGCAGTCAAAATTTTGGTCAAATGCAAAACTGACCTCTTTGTAGACTTATGTTGAAGTCTACGGTTCGTAGACTTATGTTGAAGTCTACATATGAAAAGTCAAAAGTTCATTCAAATGCAAAACTAACCTCTTTTGCGTAGTCGTCTTTGTAGGTCTACGTACTTTTTCGTTTTTTGTTGTCAAAGGTTAAGATGTAGACTGTCGGGGAAGGCTACGTTACAAAAAATAATCCGTTTAGTCAATTGCAAAACTGACCTGTGCGTTGACAAGTAGACTGCATTGTATGTCTACATAAGGGCGTAGACATATAAAACAATCTTCTATCGCGACACAGATCTGAGAAACGACTTAAACCATGAAAATAGTTACCTTTTTGCAGTGTGAAGCTCGTTTCCAGCCTTTTCAACCGTCCAAACTCCAATATTAACCAAAATGAAACATTTTTGACGATTCACAAGTGAAAAAATACGAAATTATGAAGTTTATGATTATGAAAAGAGAGATTTTTAGATGGAAATGTAGAGAAAATGAGAGGAAATGAAGATTTGCTTGTTTAGAATGAGAAAAAAGTGGTTGAAAATTCAATTCTAAAGCTTTAAGAGATCAAAAATGGTGGTTGAAAATATTGATGATGATGGCATAGTTGTAATTAAGAAGAAATGTTTAGGGTGTATTTGGTTTTTTGTATTTTTCGAAATTAATAAATAAATAAATAATAATGGAAAATTTGTAAATAATTCAAAAACTTATGGGTATTATGGAAAATTCAATGATGAATAGTAATTAAAAAAAAGAGGTTGGTTTTGCATTTGACTTGAATTTTTAGGTTGTTTTTGAAAAAACTCCAAATATTTATTATGATTAAAAACTAAATCTAAAAATTATACATATATGCATTTAATAGAATTAAATTGAATCATTTTCAATACATATAATCACACAATAACTATCTAATAATTACACTTTCATTATAAAAATTTGATAAATATAAAGCAAAGTTAGACAGTGTAAATATCAAATAATTATCAAAGAAAGATAAGTAGAAATTTTAAGATAAAAATGTTAATAACAGTATAGTAGTAGTTAATACACATCAAAAATATTATATTATTTTAAAATAAATTATGATTAATAAATAATATAACTATGTTTATAAATATATTTATACATTTACCTATACAAACAAAGAGACATCTTAATATTGGCTATTCAAGACATACAATTGTATAAAATTTTAAATGAAATAATAATAAATCATATTTTGAATATACTTCATAGAAAAATTTATGTAAATAATTTATATTTTTATTAATTAAATATATTATAAAAAATAATTATTAATACAAACTCGCGCGTTGAAAATCTAGTTTACATTTATAAAAGCTTGACGGTATGATTAAGAAGTAGATGTTAAAAAAAGAAAAACATAAAAAAAGTAAAAAAAAATTAATCAATAATCCATAATCAAAAGGGTTTCGTTAATCCATAATCTATAATAATCTTAAAACCATTTGGATGGATATGGTTTTGTTTAGTTTGGGTTGGTTTATCTATGTAGACCCCAGGAGCCTCTGGCTGACACAGGAAGGTCTCTCTCCTCCCCTCGCAACAACAAAACAAAAAATCGCAAGAGAGAAAAGAAAAAGAGAATGGGGATTACAGAGACCGTCGGCGAGTCGTCGGCGAGAAAGATGCGACGAAGAGCACCAAGATCGATCGAATCATTAGACGCCGACATATTATGCATCATCTTCTCCTTTCTCAATCTATTCGATCTCGTCAACTGCACCGTCGTCTGTAACTCCTGGTAACTCCTCAATTTCATCTTCGAATTTCACATAGAAGCCTCTTGTTGAAGTTTCTATTTGATATATGTGAGGAATGTTGTCATCAAGAAGCTGAAGCTGCTGCAAGCTTCATGCCGTAAGATGAACCAGCTCGGTTCCACGTCGAAGGAGCAGACACCTGAGATAGACGTGGAGGATTTCGCGATGAAACATCACAAGATGGCTTTACTAAGAGGTAGAATCGATGTTGAGCGATGGGAAGCTCACTCACACCGGTGAGGCAATGTTCGCAATTCGTTTTTTGTTTCTGTTTTCCTCAGTTGAAGAGTTCCTAATGTTGATGTTATGTCAGATTCTCTGAGTGTAGAATGAAGAAGGGTCTGCTTCTTACTGGTGTTGGTGATAAGGTAAGTGTTCCTGCTTGTAATTGGCTTATTAGTATTTAGCTAACATTGGCTAAAGGGTAATGTGAATACTTTATCAGGTTATGCGCCTATGGTCATTGAATAGTTATAAATGCGTGGAAGAATACGCCCTTCCTGATACTGCTTCTTTGATTGACTTTGATTTTGACGAAAGCAAGGTAAACCTCCTCATGTGTAAAACTTTATGGTCATGGATGTTTCAGCTACATTCAAGAAAAAATTTCATTAGCTCAATGATCAATGGTGCTACTTAAACCTTGAGCTGAGTCGCTGGTTTGAATTGCTGAAAGCACCGTTGTAGTAGTGCTATCTGTTTTCATGTTAATGTTGTAGAAGTAGTCAGTCTTTAACTGGATGTTTGCAGTAGAAATAATTTGTTTTTCCTTTTGGCTTACATCATGATATCGTCTGTATAAATTAGAAATTGGACAACAAACTATACTGAGGAATAGCATATGCCTAAGTGAATATTTTTTTTTGTTTTTGAGATTGTTGGCTTGGTTGGTACCCGGATTAGCATATGGAGGAGGAATGGACAAAGAAGCATCTTTCCATCTCGTGAAGGCACGATTCCTAAGGGACTTTGTATGCGGTATTGTCCAAAAGATACTCTTTGGAATATTTAGTTGTGTAGTAGAACCTTCCTGTTTCAGTGTTATACCTGCAATGATTGCTATGATGCTTCAACTTTGATACCATTGTGACAGTGGGATTAGCTTCTCTATCTATGCTAAATGGAAACTTTTGTTTTCTTTTATCAACAACCAGTTACATTGATCCAGAAGCTGTAGTTGGATGCGAGGATGGAACAGCTCGTGTATTTGATATGTACAGTAAGACATGTTCACAGATAATTAGGTATGGATACGCATTCTGTGGCTATTGTGTTGTCGTTAGTAGAACTGTTTACAGTTTCATACGAAATTCTAAATCACAAATTTCCTATCAAATTGGCTAATGGCAGGACTCACGGTGGGCCAATAACGTGCTTGTCTTTGAGCGATAATCAAGTGTTTCTTAGTGGGTCTTCGCTCGGGAGAGTAACAATATCTGACCCTTTATTGGATCAACCAGTGGCTACGCTTAAATCCACGATAACTGCAGGAGGTACACTCAAAATTCCACTACAGATTTTGCATGTCTTGAGAGAATGCCTAAAAGCAACCCAACCCCCTCTGATTCTTCACAGGTATACAGACCATCTGTTTCAACCAAGGCTCCAATCTCGCCTTCTCTGGAACAACCGCTGGATACGTTTCATGCTGGGACCTCAGGTATGTTACCAAAAACTGCTGGGTTTGTTCTACAATAACACTATCTTGAGATGTTTTGTTTGTAATAAAGCTTTTATCACAGGAAAATGAGACAGTTGTGGGAAAATCGAGTGAGTCCTAATGTGATGTACTCAATACAACAGTTGAGGAATGATACATCGGTTATGGTTGCTGGTGGAATAGACGGTGTGCTGCGTGTGATTGACCAGAAGAGTGGTAGAGTTCTGTCTAGCTGTATAATGGACGACAAAGTTTCAACGGTTCTGAGAAGGCAAACCCAAGTGGTGGTTGAGAAAAGGAGAGGAAAAAGAGTATCTCAAGACATTGAAATCGATAAAATCGAAAGGAAAAATCGACCTCAGATCAGCTGCATAGCAATGGGAATGAAGAAGGTAGTAACAGCTCATGGTGGTAAGTTCATAAGCATATGGAAATTTGATCATTCGTAAGGTCATTATAGTTTCTATTACATGACCTTTGTTTAATGATACAAGCTGTGTATTTGAGACAAAACTGGAAACAATAGCATTACTTTGTGTCTTTGTGACAAACCTGGAAACATTAGGATTCATTATAAATGATTCAAGGACACAAAACCGATTGAGAATTACAAGATGGAACACTTTATGAAACAAAAGAAGAGGATTTGTCTACTTGGTAGACTTCTTCTTGGATGGCTCGGCTTGAGACTCAGCTTTGAGGATATTAAGTTGACCACCTTCTTTGCAAGCAGCGTTGGCTGCTTTCACTTCATTGCAATGGTTTATGAATTTTGTAAGTTCCTGCTCCAATTAACAGAACAATTGTACTTAATTAAAATGATACAGCTTCATCTAATCAACTCAGGAACAGAGAAGATACCCGGTCGGTGTCTAACTCGTTCGTTGTCTTTGATGGTTTCATATATCTCTTCCCTGTAAGAAGAAGATGATAAGAAAGAGAGATCGTGAGGGATTTATTTTGAATAGCCAAAAGAGTGAATATACCTTTGCGAGTTTGAACGGATTTGCCATGGCGATTTAGAGCAATAGTCTTCTTCTTCTGTTGGCCCTTGAACTGATTGCTCTTCTGCGTCATCTTCTTTGATCCGTCGTCGTCTCTAGGGTTTTCTCTCTCGTTTCCACTCTCTGTAAAGGGTTTTGTTGTAGCAGAAGATAGCAACTCTCAAGCGGGCCTATATAATGGCTTATTATATTATATAGACCCATATAAATTTGGACTCATTATAGACCCATTTAACTGCGAAATTGCGGGATTATTCTCCCCATTTTTGGAAGGTAACTTTACTTCAGCTCAGGATTCTTCTCAGGAAGAACCTCTGTTGATTGTGATTGTGATTGTGATTGTGTTTCAGTTGAGGTAAATCCTACTTGAACTCATGACGTGGCATCTCTCTCATCGCTCCCGTTTTCTATGGAAAAATCTCTGCTTCCACAAGAGCATGGTGGTCCTGAAGACAGCCAACTGAAACATTGGCCTAAGGATTCCAATATCTTTTTTAAAAATTTACATAGAGAAAAATCCTCAAATTTATATAATTTTTTTTTATAAAGCTCTTCCTAAATTGCTTAGGACCTCCAACATCTTACGGAAGGCTTTGCACAAGAGAATTGGAAATATATGCAATAGGAGGATACCACTCTCTCATTATCTCTCCTTCTCTTGCACGCACCCCCAAGGCCATGATGCTTACTAGAGGTGGGACGGATCAGATATTCGGGGTATTTTAGGATATCCGGATTCAGATTCGCCTGATCCGTGACTTTAGTATCCGGATCCGGATATGTGTCTTCCGGGTATCCGGACTTCGAATATCCGTCTAGATATTGTTATACCCGCGGAAATCCGGATTCGGATCCAGATCCGCAATAATAATTAAAATATATATATATTTTTAAAAAATATAAAAATAAAACATAAATTAAATATTTATACAAAATTTATGAATATATAAATGATATATAATATTAGTAAAATTTAAATGTAATATTAAAAAAATATTTTATATGTAAATACTAATATATCAAATATAATTATTAATAAAATTAAAAATTTAATATATTTTAAAAACACGGATCCGGACCTAAAAATTAAGATATCCGGATTCGGAACCGGTTTGGACGGATCTGAAATTTTACTATCCGGATTCGGATCCAAGCACTCCGGATATCTTATTTTCAAAGCGGATACAGAACGGATCTCGGATCGAATCTGGATCCCGGATAATACGTCCCAGGCCTAATGCTTACCTATATATATATATATATATATGCTATGTCATGCTGTGTACTTACTCCTGAATCATTAAGCTGATTCGCGTAAGATGTAGACCTTGATGTTTAATCCACTTATCACAATACCAAAACTGACTTCTGTAACTCAAAACTGATCTTGATGTGTACATTCCAATGGTGATACCACGCATGTGGAGTTCAATACTTTTGCAGTTCCACTTGTAATTTGGACGCAGCAAGTGAACATGTTGCGCGGGAGTTGATGCTTATCAATCATGTACATGGCTTTACTATAAGATTTTAGGTATTATGTTATTCATGTGTTACATAGAATGGCAATATATTCCCTCGGGTCTCTCTCACACTTACTGACATTTGATTTGATTTGGGAAAATAACATCAAGGTTGAATCATGGTCCTCTGACTCACGCTGATGAAAACGCCGACTGGGTTTTAACTATATTCTCAGCTCTCTCTTGTAAGCGTAATCTTTCGTACTGTGCTCTACATTTTTTTTGTATTCTACTCAAACATGTTTTATTGGGAAATAGCTTCTTGTAGCATTTAGGACGGCTGTTCAAGTAATTGTGGTTGCTTGGAATTGTCTTTTTTTTTCCAACTTCAATCTTAAGTATCTCTTTCTTGTTTGAATTTTCTAAATTAAGAATTGGAGTTTTTTTTTTCTTGCTTTGTGTTCTCACTTGTAGGTCATTAATAATTTTAATATGTGAAATAGGATAAAATGGAAAAATTGTATATCTATCTTATTAAAACAGAAATACCCATTAAAAATGTTCATTAGTTTTCAAAGTTATTTACACTTTCATGCCACTGAGAATTAAATGAAACTACCTATTTTAATGCTTGTCTTTTTCAGTTAGATCAATGTTTATTTCCTTAAAAAATACATCCTATTATCTACTCATAAATAAACCAAATCAATAGATACAGAATCATAACATAATATTTTCTATTAATCAAAACAAAATATATTCAATGTCCTACATATTAAATATGGAAACTATTACTTGCGTGGGTTAAGCTAATATAGTCATTTTTGTTAGTTTACAAAATCAGTTAGGCATGGATATTGAGTATCATTCAAATATGGGCTATTCCTTTCGGAAATCTTTTTTTGGGGTTTTGAATTAGGTCCCACTTGAATATTATAAATTTATGTGTAAGTTGCGAGTTGGATCCTTACAGGTTAGGTTAGGATGAGTTCGGTTCTGATGTATAGAAACCTAAAAATATTCAAATAACCAATATAAATTTGTACCAAAAATAATCATATTACCCAATTCAGTCCAGGTCTTTTGAGTACAATTAATTATATGGCAACACATATAAAATATATAACACTAATTATGAAAAATAAAATATCAATTTATAAAAACTAATACATACGTGGATCAAAATCTAATAATATCAATTATTGGACATACAATAGATGGTTTACACACAAAATAATGGTTTAAGACACACAAATATTATGAATACATCATTTAGTACAAAATACAAAAATAAACAGAAAATTAATATCCGCGCTGATCCGGGTCTAGTATTTGTTATTATATAATACTGGTGTGAAAATAAGTTATGTGGAATTGTATTTTTTTACTTCTTTTTTTGACAAAATAGTCTTTTTTTTTTCAGGAGTTGCTTATGGCAGTATAATTCATCAAATGGTTATCATTCCGTGTCCATAGTCAAATTTTAGTTAACGATGTTGGTTGGATCAGTTGATAGGGGATCACGCAGAAGAATTTTCAGCTAATCAAGTTTAGAGGGTTCTCTCACGAAACACTAAAGGTACACTTGTTTATTCCAAAAAGCAAGAGTTTAAAAGTTGGCCTTATTCCCAAGGCTTGTTGTTCTGATTCAATCAAATTATAAACATGGCACCCCCGTATGCATGACAATCTAAAGTTGTGACTATGAGAATTATTGCAAATGTAACTATAGAATTTAGTTTTTAATATGTAGTTTTCATTAATATAGTTGTATGTTATTTTGTTGTAGAAAAATACTACTATTTTTAAAGTAATTTAATAGTTACTTTAAGAAGAAAAAAATAAAACATGAATAAAAACATTTAGGATGTAAATGCTATATCAAGGTTTTTAGCTATAAAATATATATATATATCATAATTGATTTGGATTAGTGATTTAGAAATATATAAACCCAACAAATCATCACTTCTGTGTGTGTTTCAAATCAGATTTTATCCGCACATTTATTTTCATATCAATTTTTGTCCTCGTGCTACCAAAGATTCAGATATTTTTCTCAACTCACTTCAATTTCGCAAAACAAAACAAAGAAAACTCTGATTACTACTCTATCATCTTCTCATGGCGGCTCTCTCAAACTTCTACCACCCTCTCTGCAAACACCACAACCACCATACCACAAGAGAAGCCCCAAGCAGACACAGTGTCAGATCTCTAACTGTTATCTCTTGTCGGAAGCAGACATCACCTGAAGAAAGCCAAGGGTTGCTCCAGAGAACAGTTTCAAGAATAAAGTCAGAGGCAGGGAAGTTTGGGAAGAATCTGAAGCCAGAGAAAAAAAGGAGACATGAAGGATATGATGCTTATGAGTCTTTCTTTTGGTGTTTATGTTTGTCCTTATTTCTCCTGGACCCATGTCACCCTACCCAATCCCTCAAGGTAGTTTATCTAAAGATATAGCTTCTTCAACCACAACTCTCAACTATGTTTGTAAATTATCCACACCATTAATAAGATTAACAAGTTCCATGTCTCTCAAAGTCATTGCAACATAGAAGAACAAAAAGAGTTCATCTCTGCCTTCATTCATTAATCTGCTTTAACTCTGTGACGTCCAAAGATTCTGCTGAAAAGAGACACCAACCACTGCCACAGCATTATCAACCAGTTACGGCTCTCTGCCTTGGCACCATTTTCTTCTCTGCCTCCAAATATTCCTTTGTACATCTCTTTTTGCTTTTGGTACACAGCTTTCTCTTGCTCTGCAATGGCTCTTAGCTCTCTTCTAATCGCATTGTCATCAGGTGCATACTTTTGAGCTTTTCGAAAATCTTCACGAGCTGAATCCATCTGTCCTAACTCTGCCTTGGCCTTCCCTCTTCTGAACAACGCCTTTGGGTTTTTCTCTTCTTCTGTCAACACCTGACAAGTTTCACAGCTTCATTAGATTTTGGGAAGAAAATAATAATAACCGCTTCCAATGAATGCTTACAATGTTGCAGTGGCCAATTGCTTCATCGTATCGTTTCAGCTTGATCAAACAAGCTGCCATGTTTAAGTGGCATGGGTTCTTAACTGCCAAAGCCATATCTTGGTACTTCCCATACAGCTGAAACATAAAGTCGTCCCCCATGTATGCAATGGCCTGAAACAGCAAAACCATAACTTTCTTAGTAAGCCTGAAAATCAAAAATTTCTTAGAAAGAGAGATAAGATCTATAACCATTTCATATTGTTGCATGGCCTCCTCCAGTTTCTCCTCCTTGAAGAGATTATTCCCATCCATTTTTCTTCTGTCTGCTGCACCAATCCTTTCCTCCACAGTCATATCACTGCGAGCCTTTCCCTGTACAATACATTCTCTTAAGTCAGCTCAAAACAAAGAGCTTGGATAACACTTGGTTTTTGAGTTGTCAGGGTAAGGAAAGAAGAAACTACTGATAATATTTAAAAACTTGCCTCTTTTGTTTCATCAAACCCAATAACTTCAACCTCATATAACAAGTCAGCCATGGGAGGAACATTCGGAAAAGAAAAGTTTCCATCTTTCCCATAACCAAGTTCCCAGCCAATATGCAAGAGCGCACGTTCGCCAGACTTCATGCTAGCAACACCGATGGCCAAACCGGTCATTTCTTTTTTCTCTGTTTCACAGACAACATCTTACTCCTTAGTGAACAATCTCGTTTTAGAAATTCTATACTAACATGGCTTTGAAGCAAAAACAAAGGCAACTCAATTTCTTTCCTCCAAAACATCCATTCCCATTAGGTGATGCAAGCCGAATCAGCAATCTACTAATGATGATGCATCCACAAAGGAGAGGGAGGCGCAGAGTATAAAATGGATAACCACATACCTTTTCCTAGAACCAATTCAATAGGTTGCTGCTCTTGCCATGTATCCTCAAATTTATGCTGCGTGTGTTTGGTCCATGCCCTATAATGCACTGCGAGCCAGTATGAGATTGGTCAGATAGGTAGAATATTTCTCAAGGAAACGTTGGATTGTATGTTCTTCACTATGCATCACACCAAAACAATTCAAAGTAATTTCTTTTATAAACCGCAGCCAGTTTCCCCAAACTTATACCATATTTTCTTATAGCACACAAATTCCAATTCCATATAAATGATAACTAACAAAAGTTTTTGAACTCAGTCAAGAGAGTCCACCACAAAGGAAATATAAACCAGGAAGAATAAACAAAAGTTGTGGAAAGGGAAGTTAGAGGAGGTGATCAAGAGAGAGCTAAGGGGGAGTACTTACAGAAGCATGTGGAGTACTTGGATGGTTTGGAACCATGACCTTCCTTAATGATCTGCTTACTGACTTTCTCATCTAGGACTTCTACTTGGCTATCAACTTTAGGGGGAACACTACCGTCTTGAGGAGGCTCACCATGCACAACGGCACTACCTTCAGTCACTATTTCGTTCTCTTGTTCTGAAACCAAATGATGCAGTGGGAAAAATAAACTAGTCATTACCAATTCTTCACAAACAAACAAAAAGAAAAAGAAAAATTCTCAAGCAAGATCACAAAACAAAGAAGTCCACATTATAGTGAAGAGAATTGAATGAATGGGCACCAGCAAGGAAGAAGAGACAAATAATTTACCATGAGACTGACTTTGCTGCTCCAGAGGAGATTCATCCATTGTCTCGAACCTTGCATTGAATGAGAGGAGACAAGTGTTAGAATGTTGGCAAGTCAATAAGAAAACAAACAACTTTAATTGATTATACAAGAAGCCTTCTAACTAAACTACTAAAACGATTCATATTGCGCTTTGACTTTGTTGTTTTAACAAAAAATACTAAAACAAAATCGGAACAGGAGACGCAGTGACAGAAGAACCAAAGCAAATCAGGTGTTGTTGTTGTTGTTGTCCTAAAATAGAAGTCGAAAATCAATTGAAAAGAAAGAGGTGTGAAGTTAGAGAGTGAAACTACAGAGTAGCACGAGGAATATCGGAAAGGTAGGAGAAGTGTGATTCGTCTTCCAAGTCACTCACGGAGACGACTCGATCGACAGATAAAGAGAAGAGATCTACCAGAGAGTGGAAGAGACGGATGGCTCTTTAATTTTTCTTTTTGGTTAAAGAAAATGTCAATAAAGACCTTCAACTTTTCACTTATTTTGTTACGAACCTTCCAGAAATAAATTGAGTTCTGTCTTTCACCTGTATTTTTTAGGGGTTGGATGGATACGATATCCGGTGTATTTTATGATATTCGGATCTGGATTTGGATCCGTCGGATTCGTAAAATCACTATCAAAATCTAGATTAGGGCATTTCGAATATCTGAAATTAGGATATTCAAACTAAAATTTGAATACTCACGGATATCTAGATTCATTTTTGTAATAAAAAATTAAAAATTTTAAAATTAAATTTAAAACTAATTAATTACTTATTTTATTTAAATTTTGTAAAAATATTTAAAAATCATTAAAAATCAATAAAAATAAATTTATTTATTTATTATAAAAATTATATATAATATACATATACATATATAAATATAATTATATTTTTAATATTTTTTAAATGAATAATGGGCTCAAATCCGGATATCTAGACCTAAAATTTCACTATCTGAATCTATATCCAGATCTGTCGGATCCGTAAAATCATTATCCGGATTCGAATCCCGACCTCCTAGATATCCGTTTTTCGGAACAAATTGAAACGAATCTCAAATCGAATAACAAATAGCGAATATTAATCCTAGACCTAGTATTTTTAGCCTTGTTTTGGAAAATTATTATTGTTTTTGTAAGAAAACATGCTTTGGAAAACTTGTGATATGGTTATTGAATCCTAAACTAAGAAGATATGAAAATGGTGTACATACTCGTTGAAATATGTCGTAAATGTTATGAACCAGATGATTGTGGATGCAATAACCATTGGATTAGACAGAACCGGATCCGACCATGGATAGGATCGGACCGACCCGAAAGGAATCTTACTCGGCCCAAAAGGAATATACCATCGATGGATGGATAAGGATAGACCAAGACTTTTCCTTTTCCTAGTTTGATAAGGTTTACCTTTTCCATGTTTATCTAGGAATGTTATCTTTCTATTTATCTATTCATAAGTCCCTATATATAAAGGGCACATGTACTCGACATAATACATTCAGAATCAATAATACAGACAAGTTCTCCCATTACTTTCTTAACACGTTATCAGCACGATACGTCTCTAAAACCCTAAGCTAAAACTCGATACTCATAAACCCAAAACAGCCGTCAAGCTTCTCTCATCTTCTTGTTCGATCTCTCTCTCTCTCTAAATCTGATATACATCTCAGCCGGCATAACCACACGCAGAAGCTTACCCGCGATAAGAACTCCATCCGCGATAAGCATACTCGCGAGACACACCAGCCGGCACACACGGAGGTTACCCGCGTACGTCCTGACCCGCGTACGTTCACACCCGCGTACGTCCTGACCAGCGTACGTCCTTACCCACGTACATCCACACCTGTGTACGTACTTACCATCCGCGATGGAGGTTACCTGTACCCGCGTACGTCCCTGACCTGATCCGCGTACACACAAAGGTTACCCGCGTACGTACCAGACGATCCGCGAACGACAAACGAACACCCAAACCAGAATCAGCACCCGATAATCATCAATCCAGCACCCGATAGAGGTTCTCAGCAGCCGATAATCAACCGCAACGTTCCAGCACCCGAACCAGCACCCGATAGCATCTAGGACACCCTATCAACCCGCGACACATCCTACGAACCGCGACAGCCCTCTCGGTAGTCCGTTCAACCCGTCTAGCCCTAAAGGTAACTCAATCAAACCCTAATTCATAAACCTCATCCTGATCATCTAGGGTACACACCCATTGTTTGAATTCATTGATTGATTGAGTAGTTTGATTGCAAATCACATAGAAACCTGGTGATAGGTTGTTAATCAATGAAACCCTGATTTTAAATTGAATTAAGATTGATAGGATTGTTTTAAACCCTAAACCTAATTCAATTTTCATAAACCCTAATTTTAAAATCGAATTGGATTGATTGCTTGATTGTTTGCTTGTTTGATTAATCACCTAGAAACTAATTGCTAGGATTGTTAATCTACAAAACCCTAAAATAAATTAGAATTGCTAGATTGTTAAAACCCTAATTATAATTAGGATTACTAAAACCCTAAACCTAATCTGAAAACCTAAAACTTATAATAACCTGAATAGGTTTCCTAAACATAACTTGATTAGGTTTACTAATCAGAACTTGATTAGGTTTACCAAGTATAACTAAATTAGGTTTATAAAATCTGAAACTCTAAAACACATAATCATATGGTTTCAGATGTCGAAAATCAATAACTTGGAATATGCGGCCCTTAATCTATCTGGAGATAATTACCTCCAATGGGCGCTTGATACCAAGATCATCCTAAAGTCTATAGGACTCGGTGAAAGCATTATAGATGACAATAAAGTCAATGAGAATGATAGATACCGAGCCATACTAATAATAAGACATCACTTGGCTGAGAGTCTCAATGAACAATACTTGACATTCGAAAATCCTCTCGAGCTCTGGACAGAGCTGAAAAGCAGATATGATCACCAAAGATCGTTGATCTTACCTAGAGCTCGTTACGATTGGACACACCTCAGAATCCAAGACTATAAGTCTGTGGATGAGTATAATTCTGCACTGTTTAAGATCGTTTCAAAATTGAAACTGTGTGGAGAAACAATAACGGATAAGGATATGCTTGAGAAAACCTTTTCCACGTTCCACACAAGCAATGTGTTGCTCCAACAGCAGTATAGAGAAAAGGGCTTCACCACTTATGCTGATCTTATTTCTTGTTTGCTCCTTGCTGAGCAGAACAATGAATTGCTAATGAGAAACAGTGAAATGAGACCTCCAGGATCCACACCATTACCTGAGGCACACACGGCAACTAATGCTGATAGTGAGGCGAACCACGTCCATTCAAACTCACACGGTCAAGGCCGCAGGTGGACAGGACGTGGCCGCGGTCGAGGTAACTATGGCCGTGGTGGTCGAGGCAGTCCGTATGGACGAGATAGTGGCCGAGATAGAGTCCAGAACAACTCGTATGGTCGAGGAAATGGACGAGGCCGAGGGAATAATTTCAAACCCTCTCAGCCGACCAAATCAGTGTGCCATAGGTGTGGAATGAGCAGTTATTGGGCAAAGACTTGCAGGACTCCCAAACATTTATGTGATCTATATCAAGAAAGTTTAAAGGGAAAAAATCCTGAAGCCCACATGATAGTCCAAGATGATGAAAACGATTTTGATCATGATAAGGATGATTTAATAGAATATGAGACTTCTGATTGTCTCAAAGATGATAAATAAATTCGACATCTGTAATCCTTGATTATTTTTATTAAAACTTGTTTTGGTGTTTGACATTTCTGTGATTCATTTCTATAATGTAATTTCCATGATTGTCATTTCTGTGTTGATAAATGACAACATAAGGATAGTCAATATTATAAGACCACAGAAATAACAAAAGGCATTCACCCAAATGAAAGACCCATTGAGTTATATACTTGAGTAAGAATGGTTTCCACCTTGAACCAATGGGCAAAGGAAACAAAAGTTCCTTTTAAATTAAAGCCTTATAAGAAAGTGGTCAAGACTATACCTATATGCTCTATTGATCTTGACTATGCCAAGGATCAGTATGATAAAGGCAAAAGCCATGGTATTCTGGATACCCACGAAATTATACACTTTATGGCATGACTGGATTAGCCATCCAAGTCCAAACTTGATGCAAAGAAAGATATTGCAAAAGGCACAAAGAGTGATCCCGTAAAATCTCACGTTGTGTAACATGTGCACAAGGGAAACTCATTAGGCTTTATTGTCCCAAGCACCACGTGATTATAGTATGTCCATGAGGGGGAGTGAGGACAAACCGTGATCAATGAACATACAACAATCACGGGTGACAAGGTCCATGACCATGGTAAAACTTGGCCGAATTCTTTCAAATACAAATGCCACTACCTAATACTTGAGGACACATGAATTTACATGTCTAAGATTAATATGCATCAGGCAATATAAGTGAGCATAGATATTCTCATCTTAGATTAAGGATCATAAACCAGACATACCATCTTAAGAGAATCTGAATATTCCACCACAGACGTATGTGCCGCTTAAGATGGAACCTCAGAAGAGGATTGAGAATGAGAATATATGTTGGATGAAAATGTCTTTCTCCCACGATTTTAAAATGTCTTGAGCCAAACATGGGTGATCTAATTAGTGGCCAAGAACACAGATTACATTGACCTAAGTAATCTGATCATCCAACATTAAAAGGGAGAAAGTTATAAGCTGGTAAAAAGAGAATGGTATTAACCATCATTGTCTTGGCAAGATCCTCGGACAAGTCATACCAGCTTGCACCAATGAATTTGTTGTCCTAGAAGAGACACAATCAAGTTGCTACAGAGTCTATATAAAGATAGACCAATATGTTCCATATGATAAAGGAACCTCGGAAGGATAAAATGAAATGGTGCATAGAAATGATAAATTCCCGAGGTTATAAAAGGAAACTATTCCCAGACATAGAAAATGGTCGACCACAATATAAGATACCATACAATGGACTTTGGGACGCCAAAATCCATGGTGCTTAAGGTGATTTGGGACGCCAAACACCAAAGTATTAAAGGTCATAAGATTTCAATCAAACTATGTTATGTCTGGAACACAATGGAACGCAGAAAAGGGTATTGATACCAATGATATATAAGAAAGCGCAAACAAGGTAGCACTTGAATATAAAGCAAGGATCATGAACCCACGTGTGAGTACTCATGAATTATGAATCATAAAGATAAGGTTATAATGTTAAAGAAAAATGTGGGGTTTAAAAGAAAGATTTAAAGAATCTATAAAAGAGATGGACGTATTGGCCATAGAACGTCATCCGATAAACCAGTGAATGAGTCATGTGAGAGTAAAATAAATCGTGAGATATAGGATATGACCATATGATCTAAGGTATTCATATTCCTACTTAAAAGCATTTAAAGAATGGCTTGATTACACAAGGTTACTCACAGAGACCAAGGAACAAATTATAAAATGATATAAGATCTGTGGTGGATGCTACTACAATCTGAAATGATAATATCTGGAAAGAAATGATGATGTAGTAAGCAATGTATTAATCACTGGATAAAGGTACTAAAGGTACCATAAAGATGAGAAAAGAAATTCTCAAAGAACGGTTTTGTTCCTTAGCCGTCCATGAACTGATGAAATGCAGCTGCATACGATATAATATAATATGATCGATCAAATGATAATCAATGAAAGAGTTCTATAAGAACAATCCAAATCAGTTCATATATTCATTATAAGAATGAAATTCCTTGTGTTTATAAACCAACTTGAAAGAAAGTTGATTGATTCCAAAACGATACAAGTTATCGATTGATTCTTGGACAAGTTATGATCATGATATTTGGATCATAAGATCGTGGTCTATATGATTTATGGTTGGTCCATAACTAAGAGTATATTGAAAGAAATGTAAAATGGTCGTGGCCAAATGGGTTTCCACAATGCCGACCATGACGGCCATAATGGTCGTGGTCGAGAGAAACCGCATGGGCATAGTTGACCATACGGTCGCATTAACAAGTTTTACTCAAGGTTCCTATAAGCCAAGTTGATTATGGCAAGGTAAACCTTATGGATGACCATATAACTAAGAAAGTTAAGGTCAAAGAAAATCAAATGGCTGACCATACGGCCACAAGTATCCATACGAGTAAAAGCCCATCCGACCAAGAATTTACGGTCGATTTACGGCCCATCATATGGCAAATGGTCGAGATATAATTATGGACGACCATAAAGCAATATAAGACCATAAAGGTCAAGAAAGAGACTGAATATGGTCGTGGTTAAGTAAAAAGGTTGTGGTGTATACACTAAACCACAAGACCCGACCACGAATGCTAAGGTCGTTGGCCATAGGTGCCATATAGTTAACCATTGTTTCAAATGGACGACCAGATCTATGTCAAATGGTTATATTGATCAAAACCATGATCCATCAGTATGTATAATAGCTGATGATGAAGAAAGGTAAAGAAAGGTTCTAAGGAACTAATGGTAAACATATTCTTCGCTATTTATTTACAAGGAACAAAATGTTTAAGTTTGTTTTATACTAACCTAACTAACCAACCCAAAGAGGGGTTAAGTGGTTTTGCTAATACAGGTTTTTCAGGTTTATATTTGTTTTATATAAGAGAAAATCACAAACAGGTTATGTACTTGCACATGGAGGCAATACAATCTTGTAAAGGACCATGAAGTGGGCAAGGCCGCAAGTGTCAATCAACCATCTGGAAATATGGCTACATATGAAGCAAGTGAATGACATGGTCGATGAGTCTAAGTGTTATGGTCGATAGTGATCCAACCAATGGAAGAGAAGGATCGACCATTACCCATAAAGACTAAAGATAATGGTTCAAGTTCGTGACCCATAATGGGTGATAGCACAACATGTGATGATGGTTCGCCAAAGGACATAGACCAATATGTCCGACCATATTGAAAAGAAAGAAGAAGTGCAAATGCGATCAAGAAAGAACCAAGCAGATTTGTTCAACCTCTACGTTCAAGAAGTTATTATACAAGATAAGATTGAAAGATCTATAATGGTGCATTCATCAGGGGGAGTAATACGGTTGTACTCTTTTTCCTGTCTATGGCTTCCCTTTTTACCACATTGAGTTTTGGGTTTACCATGGAGAGGTTTTAACGAGGCAACATACCAAACGTATTATGAGCTCATTATGGTTATAACATCCAAGGGGGAGTGTTATGAACCAGATGATTGTGGATGCAATAACCATTGGATTAGACAGAACCGGATCCGACCATGGATAGGATCGGACCGACCCGAAAGGAATCTTACTCGGCCCAAAAGGAATATACCATCGATGGATGGATAAGGATAGACCAAGACTTTTCCTTTTCCTAGTTTGATAAGGTTTACCTTTTCCATGTTTATCTAGGAATGTTATCTTTCTATTTATCTATTCATAAGTCCCTATATATAAAGGGCACATGTACTCGACATAATACATTCAGAATCAATAATACAGACAAGTTCTCCCATTACTTTCTTAACAGTAAAGAAACTTAACCATATGAAGAATGACATATATCATAAAGCTTCAAAGGAAATCAAGATTTATCACAAGATTCTGCATAGTGGCGGAGAGATACCCACCATAAATAAATATAGGAAAAATTCCATAAAAATATCCCAACTAAATTTTATTAAGCTTTTTAATACTTAAATTTTTTCGCTACCCAATTTAATACAACAATTAATTATTTTGCTCATTTTAATATACAAACTTTTAAAATATGTCCATTCTACTAACCAAAATTTATTTATTTTAGTTAAAATACGAATAAATTTCAAATGAAACTTAAAAAATTTCTAAAATTTACAAAAAAATAAAAAAATTCTAATTTTATGGTTTATTTGAAAATTAAAATAAAATAATATTTTTTAAAATCTTAAAATTTGTAATAAAATTTTAAATTTTTAAATACTGAATTTAGTTTATTTTCTGAAATAGAAAACAAATTCATTTTTTACTTTCAAAATTAATTTTAAATTTTTAAAAACAATTTCCACTAATTTATTGACTTTCTTTCCTAAAGATTAAAATGAAATTAGAAAATTTTCATATTTTCTCTTAGATTTTAGAATTTTTTAAAATTTTGTTTGAAAATTTATTAGTCTTTTTAATTAAAATAAATAAATTTTGGGTATTAAAATCGACAGAATTTTAAATATCTAATCTATTAAATTAGGATCATATTTGTATCTACTACTAACAAGTCATAGTAGGACCACTTAAAGAATTAGTTAATATGACATATTGGATTATTTACATTAATAATAAACCAGCTCTAAATTTAAATTTACTTTTAAATTATAACAAAATATGTTAAGAAAGAATCTAACAAAATCTTACTTAAAAATTAAATATTTTTTTATAAATAACACATTAATAAATTTTGTAATTAGTAATATAATATTATTATAAATCAAGGTTAACAAAGATTTTATTATAAAACAAAATAATAAAATTATATAATGTTTTTTATAAATTCTATAAATATATTCTAGACTATATAAAAATAGCAGTGCTACATAAATTAAATATGATAAAATTATATTAAATAGGCAATTTTAAAATTTTAAAATTTCTAAATTTTTCATTTAAATAAATTATCACCCATCATTAAAATGGGTTAAAATTTGTAAACTATATAATATTTTTATACAAAATATATGTATCAACATAGGTTAAACTTATATGTATATCTACAAATTTTATTTATTTTGAAACTCTCAACAATATATTGTTTAGAAATGTTTGTATACAAAAATATAATAGGTTATTTAAACTCAAAATCATAACATTGAAAATTTTACAAAAGATAAAATCATAGATAATAAAAAATAACTTTTTGAAATGCACCACGAAAAAACTATTTATATATGTTGTTAAAATTAAAGCAATCTAATATTTTGAATTCTTAATTTTAAAAAAATAAAGCTTAATATCATAACATCCAAAAAATATCATATATCTATAAAATTTACTAAAATAATATGAAAGATACTACTATGTATAAAATTTACTAAAAAAATAAGGCTATATTATTCAAACAAAACAGTTTTTTGCTTATAAATCGCGTAATATACTAAAATGATATATGTCAAAGTATATTTTCTTATACACAACATGTAAATAAAAATGATCTTAAATATATTTATTTTATATAATATAAATAAATAAAATTTAAAATATATTATATAAAAAAATTATAAATTAAAAAAAAAACATATTATGAAAAGGTTCTCTATTTGATTATTTCATATGGTTATTTTATTGTACATAACTCGAAAATATATTAGTAAGTAATAAAAATTAATAACAAAGTAAAATATTTTAAACAAATTGCTATATATTAATGATATTGAATAAAAAATATAAACAATAATATTACAGATTTACACAATATATAACACTAAAAATAAAATTATATATTTGTAATAATATCTAATATATTTATGAAATAGGAAAATGCCCGCACGGACGTGCAAGTTAAAATCTAGTTAATATATTAAAATAAGCAAAATAATTAGTTGGGGTACTAAAATAGGTAACGAAAAACTTGGGGTATTAAAAAGCTTAATAAAATTTAGTTGGAGTATTTTTATGGAATTTTCTCTAAATATTATATGGAGCCTTGATTCAAGTGATTCTCTTTTTATAGCAACGTGATCATCACTTTTGATTTTCCTATTTTATTAATTTGTAAACATTAATGCTTTGATCTTGTACGAGCTTATAAAAGCCCTCTTTGTATTCATTTTGTATATACACAGATTTTTGGAATATAAAGAGTTTCTCTCTAAATTTTAGGTTTTGTTTTGTTTATCAAAGCTAGATGGATTTATTTACTTAGTATACGTTTGATCTATGTCTCTTGGGTAGATTCCGTGAGACTAGGTTTTGAACTCATCACAAGGGCTTTTACACCTTTGAGTGGCATTCTTCGTTCCATCTTCATCATCTCCACTTTTCACCAGCTGGTTCTTTAGTCGATTAGATCGATTCGATGAACCACTCCTCTTGTTAGATCGACCATCATTTTGGTCCAAATATTTGTGAGCCTTTGATATCTTAGGCTTACATTATTTTGGTCCAGGATAAACACACTTTTTATGAGTTTTATAAAACTGAATGCAAAGATGAATTATATGCAACAAGATAGATGTTTTTTAATGCTTTTAATGAAAATTAAACAAGATGAAGCTGTAACAGAATGATTTTTATGGTTTTTTTAAGTTTATGCAAAACAAAAATTATATGAACAAAGAACAAACGATTTTAGATTTTCTTATGATTTATAAATGCAAAACAAATGAAACAAAAAACGAATGCAATGAAAAGAGACAATGATAAATATGAACTGATGTTGAAGGAACTTTAGTTCTGATACCAAAAATGATGTAAGCCTAAGTTATTAAAGGCTCACAATCAACCACGAATTAGGATGCATGATTCCACAAACAAACTAACTCGTCAGTCACCTAGACTAGTGAACCAAACAAGGCTTGATGATTAAATTCACACAAACACACAAAAACTTTTGAGAAAAGAAACTAAGAAGTTTATTAGATTTTTAGATAAAAGTTTTGTGCCTTACGTTGTGATATCTAATGAACTTATTTAATGCCCAGTACAAGAATTAGAAAGATAAACAAAATGAGAAAACATACTAAAAGTTAGAAAACTAGCCGTTAGGCTTTAAATGAGAGAATCTCAATCAAAAGGGAAAAGTAATGAGTTTCTTGTATGTGGACGGTTTTAAAGGATAGCTGAGATTCCTGAAAACCTTCTTTATGATCTGGAAGGTTCTGATATCATGCATTGACTGAAGAAAAAGAGATGTTGAAGCTTTATTGCAAGAGACTCCAAATAAGGCAAGTTGAAGCAAGTGTGGATCCTCTTATTTCTATGCTTGCTGGTCCATAGAAAGCTGAAGGAAAGACGTCCTTGATGGTAAGATATGTCTTATGGATGTCTTGGTTTCTGTAGAAAGTCTTCTGGTCAGAGTTGATTGATTGGTAAATGATTAAACCGAAAGATTGCCAAAGCTTTCCATAATCGGCTCCGGTTTAGTTGGATAATTTCTTTAAGGATCCGTTTGATCCAGTGTATTGTGGTGCTTCCTAACATATTTTGGAGTGAATCTGAATGATTTAAAAGGTCACCTGGTTGCAATTCTTGAGCTTGGTTTGATGTGAATCTCGGATCTTTCAAATAAGGCAAGTGTAAAACTGGTTTAGCCGGTTTTGGAAAATTGATCATATCTTCCAATTTCCTTGACCATTTCTTGTGATCTTGGGCTTTCTTGAAAGCTGATAAAATCCTCTTTGCTTATAAAATTGGTTTTCATTCGGGCTGTCTCTTGGTTGTATTGAAATCTTCTTCTAAAGTCTGGTATTCGCGGATAAACGGGCTGAGAAACCTTCAGTTTATAAAATTAATATCTTCCTGGTCCGAGTAGCTCTTGTTGTGATTCCACTTGTAATTGGACCGTATTTGAATTTAGAATTCGTAAAAATTATCCTTGTGAATAATTTCCTTCTGGTCGGTAAGATATGGCTGATTTACTAAGCATACGTCCTGGATAGTTCTCCGATTGGTTGAGTAATGGGGTCTGGTCGACGTCTGATTCAGAAATGGATTTGGTGACCGCATCATAACAAATGATGTAAGCGTAAGTTATCAAAGGCTCACAAAACTCTGGACCAAAACGGTGGTTGATCCAACAAGACGGGTGGTTCATCGAATCGATCTAATCGACTAAAGAACCGGCTAGTGAAAAGCGGAGATGAAGAAGATGGAACGAAAAACACCACTCAAAGGTGTGAAAGCTCTTGTGATGGGTTCAAAACCTAGTCCCAAGGAATCCACACAAGAGACATAGATCAAACATTTAATAAGTGAAGAAATCCATCTAACTTAGATAAACAAAACAAAGCCTAAGCTTTAGAGAGAAACTCCTTTTATTCTAAAAATCTGTATGTATACTGTATACAAAATGAATACCGAGTGAGCTTTAATAAGCTCGTACAAGATCAAAGCATTAATGTTTACAAATTAATAAAATAATAAAATCAGAAGTTATGATCACGTTGCTATAAAAGGAGAATCACTTGAACCAAGGCTCCATATAATTTTTATTTATGGTGGATATCTCCCGGCCACTATGCAAAATCTTGGATAAGTCTTCATTCTATTTGAAGCTTTATGATATGTGTCATCCTTCATATGGTTTCTTGACAGCATATCCAACGAGTATGTAAACCACTTTCTATTTTCTTAGTTTAGGATTTAATGACCATATCAACTTGGTAATACAAAATTATTACTCAATCACGTTGATAAAAAAAAGTTTAAAATAGTTATCCCAAAAATATGAACTTTAAGATTTTTTTTTTTAAATTCATTAATTAGTATTAATAAATTTTAAACATCATAAAATTATTAATTTAAATTATTAAATTTAATTAAATATCTTTGGTTGATAGTTGTTGAAAATGTAACAAAATAAAAATAAATGATGATTTGTTTTATAATTGTGAAAATGTATAAAAATCATCTTTTAGAAATGGAGAAAATTAGACACTTCAAATATCACTAATTCAATCTTTGAAAAGAAAAATCACAAAAGAAGTTAATTAATTCTTCAATACCCAAAAAGAAATTAAAACCCACGTGTCTTGGCCAACTTACAAATAACATGGAAGTTATTTAAACTGAGATCAGCCACTATTTTTTTTAAATAGTCTCTTACATAAACCAGTGTTATTTTAATTGTTAAATTTTCATTTAAATCAAAACATTTTATGCCTACTTTCAATTAGGGATGAAATGAATCTAGATATCTGAGAAATTCAAAGAATCTGGAACCGGATTTGTCGGATCCGTGATTTTAGTATCCGAATTTGTATCTTTCGGGTATTTGGACTGCGAATATCCGTCTAGATATTGTGATACCCGCAGATATCTGGATTTGGATCCAAATCAGTAAAAGTAATTTTGTTTTAAAAATATATTTTAAA
Organism: Moricandia moricandioides; assembly: GCA_905132885.1. Classification (NCBI taxonomy): domain Eukaryota; kingdom Viridiplantae; phylum Streptophyta; class Magnoliopsida; order Brassicales; family Brassicaceae; genus Moricandia; species Moricandia moricandioides. Next base: position 42,104 of record CAJHQQ010002249.1, read on the forward strand.
AATACAAAATTCTAAAATAATACATAAAGTAAATATTTATACAAAGCATATGAATATATATTTGACATATAATATTACTAAAATTAAAATATAATATTATAGAATAATATATTTAAAAATATAAATATGGATCCGGATATCGAGACCTAAAATTAAGATATCCGGATCTAGATTCCGGTTGAATGGATACGAGATTTTACTATTAGAGTTCAGATCCAAGCACCCAAATATTCTATGTTCAGAACGGATCTAGAGTGGATCTTGGATTATATCCAGATCGTGGATAATGAGTCCTATGTCTACTTTCAATCCAATAACTAGCGGCATCAATATCTCTAGCGCGGCATTAATGATCATGTTTTGATACATATATGTTCTATTTCAAATTCAAACTTGTTTTTTTTTCACGAATATAATTTTGTTAAGTAAAAAAAGCTTATGTTTTTTTTTTGAAAAAAAAAATTATGGTTTAGTAGAACATTTGTATATTGGTATACTAGTGGTGTTCCCGCGCTACGAGCGGGTTATTTACCATTTGTGTTGTTCACATATGTTATTTATTTTTGATTTTATTCAAAAGTATGTGATGAATTTGTAATAGTATGGTGAGGGTTGTTATTTTGGATTTGTATATATATTTTCTTTGCTAGATATTTGTTTGTTTTCGGTTAACGTTTGAGTTTAATAATGTATTGTATACACGTTTATTTAATATAATATATATATGTTCAAAAAATGAGTTAGAAAAATAATTTTAAAAGAGTAATAATATTTATTTTTTGTGGCCAAAAAAATCGACAAATAAGTTTAATGAAGTACATAAAAGTATTTGTGATCGGATGTTCAATGTTAAAAAATAAAAAGTGAAGCACTACATACCAATTGAAGTATATGAATTTAATCATTTTCTTATAGAAATAACAGTTTTTTATTTCTTGTTGATGTTTTTCGGATGACATTATATAGTAACCTTTTTTTTTTGTAAAGTGAATGTGTAATACTTAATTTTTTAACTCGTACTCCATGCAATGTTTTTAACGCGATCCCAACATTGATCACTGAGTTATAGCTTTGTTTCCAACCAATTTTATCAGTGTATGTTTATTTTACATATTTTCCTTTTTTCAGTACGTATGTTATACCATATACATAAATTACATTTAGATATGAACTATCTACTTATGTTTGCAAATGATGGAGGCCAACGTCATAATTGTTTATTTTAAAATATTTTTGAATGTTTTACATGATGAAATTTTAAGTTTTCAGATGATATATATTTTGTCATAAGACGATGTATTTTATTAGAGAAGTAAGAGGATGGATGGTCAATGATTTGATGGTTATTACCTACATTTTCTTGTGAATTTGTATTTTATTCGTAAATTTATATACTTTAAGTTATATTTCTTTTACTTATTATTTATACGTATATTTTGATTATATATTAATTTTAACTATGATTATTCATATTTTATCTTTTTAATTTCTTTAACCTTGATTTTTCTGACCAAATGAACTTTTTCGTGAAATTCAGTTTTTATTTTTATTGATCTAGATTTTATAAAACATGTAAAAAATTATAATAAATTTCCGTTCTTTAATTTAAAGATTATATTTTTAACTAATATTTTTAATAATTTAATGTATTTTTAATTTGCTATCAAATATATTTTATGATACTTTATTTTTTTAATTATTGTTTTCTCTTTATGTGTTTTTCTGCTTAGTAAAAATACAATCTCATCTTATTTTTTGTATGAGTCTAATTGAAATTTTTATTATTAATTTTACTTTTTTTTGTTGAAGATCGTATGTTTGTATTAGGATTATAATTATTTTTAAATTGTAATTGTTTATACAAATTCTAAAAAGTTTGATTTACTTTGTATATATAGTAGACTTGTTGTATTTTTTATGTGCAAATGTGTATTATAAATTTTTTAAATTATTTTATGGTTCTTTTAAATATTTCTTATTATTTTAAACTATATAGAGAAAATATATACAGCAACAAAGCTGCTACAAACAACTTTAGTTTTTTAAATTGTTGTCTTTTTGAATTAACATATGTTTTATCTGCACTTTAACGTTTTCTTATTCATCTTATCTTACAATACTAAAAGTTGAATAAACTCAACACCTAAGTTATCCACATCATCCTAAAAAATCAGCCAATCATATGCCTTTGTTTTGCCACTTCACATCCTTTTTATCGGTATGGGCCAGGGCTTTTAAAATTTGTTTGTGGCCCAATTGAGATCGTTATGCTTTCTTCATCAATCATTTTCGACGATTCCCAATTTTCCGTTACTTTAAATCATTCATTCAAGATGTATCCTTTCATCTCCTTTTTGTTTTTCTCCTATATAATCTCTTTGTTGATTCTTCCATATACTGTAGTACAACCTCATCCGATGAAGATCAAGCTATGGCCATGAGATCTGCTAAATCCTCCAAAAAATCTCATGTTATGTATATTTCAGTGACATCTCCTCGGTCCAGCTGAGTCAAAACTAAGCTTTGAGCTTCTCCTTATCGGGTATCATATTTTTTAACTTCTTCTTCCAAGATCCAAATCAATCTCTGTAATATTCTTCACACTAAAACCAAAAATTCCAACGCATCTACTCGAAATCTACTGCGTCAATACCACAACGAGTTTACTTCGATAACATCTTCCCTTCTTTGCGCGAGCCACTTTGGTTTTCAAACCGGACCAAAGCCGGGTTGGTCATCATCAACCAATATAAAGTGAATCAGCAACCAAACAAAACATGCAATAACCGTCTCTTCTATCTTTCTTTGTGTGTTTCTATTACTACCAGGTTCATGCGACCTTGATGGATCTGGTGCACAAGTATGTGAATGAGACGGTGTTACGTTCTCTTCTTCTATATGTACTATATAGTATTATAGGGAGTTTAGCTTGGGATCAGTTACAAATGAAAAAAGTACATGTTTCAGTTGTTTTGTTCGGGTCTTAGTGATGCCTCTTATCACTGTTTCTGATATTAAGATTATTCTTTTTTTATTTGTTACATTTTCAGATTTGGAATGAGAGGAGGGCTTAAGGCGGTAATAGCGACAACAACAACATGGAGGGGTTACTCGAGCAGGGATCTTGGTCCTAAGGATTTTGAGTGGGTCATACCCATCCTTTCTGGTTCATAGAACAGATCAAAATGACTCGACAAGTGATTTCTGAAGTCAAAGAGCCATTTTACCAACATGGTTTCAGAGATGCAAGGATGACATTCAAGGTTTTAATGCTTTACATTACTGGACTAATTATTATTGGTGGGGTGACTCTGTTTCCTTCTGCTCTCTAGGTCACATAATAAAAGATTGGATCTTCAAGAATTTTATGTTGGCGATGTTTTGATGTCTTTTTGGTGTTTGTTTTGTTCGAGGGAGGGATAACAAGACCATTGATGAAGGACGATGCTGATTGCATTGAAGGATCTTTATAGAGAATTTGTTTGAATGATCCAAAGAATATCAGTTAGCTGTTATTGGTTTCTTTAATAGGAGCTTTCAAGTACTTCTTCCATGCCCGCTGCTTTTTATTGGGAGAAGAATCATGCAGATTAGTTGAGAGAGTATAGAGGTTAAAAAATTTTTTTATGGTTTTAATTTTGTTTTGTTTTTTGGAATGTGATGTATAGTGTGCAGAGAGAGAGATTTGGTATTAAATTTCAATTGTTGTCTATGTTCTATTTTATGGTTTTAAATTCTTTGAGAAAACCCTGTAAAAGTGTTTGGTAGTTAATTGTTTTCAAAAACGAAAACATATTCGAAAATGTAGAAAGTTGTATCAATTTACAATAAACCATGTTTCAGTATGTCATGTTGCGAGTCAGAGCGTGTGGCGCTGATATTAGATTAGTGGTCTTTGAGGTAGCTAACGATGTAATCAATGTGTTTGTGTAATCAAGGATTATGCAACAATTGCTCTCTTTTACTATTTCGTAGAAGTAACATCATAAGACAATGAGAAGAGAGACAGAAACATGGATGCATCTTACAATACTAAAAGTTCAATTAACCTACGTATACATAATCTTCTGTACAATCAAAACTCCATATTATTATTTTTGAATAGTTATTGCGTTCCATCTATTTTTATTACTTTATATTATGTTATACCAAAAAATTCACAAACATCATATCAATAATATTGTTTACTAAGTTATTTAACATAATTATGGACTCTATATTTTAGAATAACATGAATATCAAGCCTTATTTTCAATACTACACATAAATAAATTTACTTATAGAAATATTAGATGTATCAATTATTTTTAAAAACACACTCAATCAAGAATACTATAACATTTGAGTTTATGGTTTCGTGTTGATTGATTGAGTTTAATATTTAGGGGGTGAGATTAAGTTTATGTTGAATTATGTTGCTCGATAAATAGTTTAAAGAATATAAAAAATAAAGTGTTAAATTCTTTAAATGTTAGCATTTTCTTCAAATTTTACTATATATACATGTATACTTTAAAACTTTTTGATTCTATTAATTATTTGGTTCATATATTAATAGTTGTGTTTTTTTTAATATGAACTCTTTCTAATTATTTATTTATCAGATTATATGATTTGTAATATAAAACAAAAGTATTTAATAAATATAGTTAATATAATTGATTTAGAATTTATTGAAATTGAACCCACGCGTAGCGTGGATCAAATCTCTAGTTACTATAAAATTTAAATATATACAAAACGTGAAAGTCAACTAATCAGAAATATTACACGTATATAGAAATAGACTAATTTTTATAAAGATATAGATGCACTCGTCAAAAACTCATAATACAATGTTAACTAAAAGAATTCCATACTGCATTCTAAATGCATCTGTTGTCTAATTGTACGCAAATTCTGGTCTTTGACAAAACAATTGGAGATGATGAGTTACAAAGCGGCATGTGCAAGTCGAATCTACGGAGCAGACTCCAGAGTTTGGTTATGTTACACTACAACATTGTATTGTCTTCTCTTCTGGAGAATAATAGGAACAACACGTGTATGTCTTTTTCACTGTCACCGTAGCCAAGAAACTAAATTAAACGAAAAGAAAAGTAAAAAATTTACAGAAATTCTGTTTTCTTCTCTTCTTGTAAGTTTCCTACTTCATATCTAAATATACATATATTGAATTTTTTTTTAAAAAGTTATCCTTCTTCCTATTATACAGTTCTCTTCCCATGACCAATGCTTCTGCTTTACAGATAGGGCAAACGTTCTTCACAATCTGTTCTTCCTTCCCGAAGCTTTCCTGTAATACAAAAAACATTTGAGAGAGTCCTTTGGAGCTTTAAAAATCAAGCCTGTGGCTATATTTTTTTACCTGCCATAAAGTGCAAGGTTCAGTTTCTCTATATTTAGTAGGTTTGTGCAAGGTTGGTTCCAGAACATGTTCTTGTTTTCAGATGGTTCTTTACATCTTCCCCTGGCAAACCAGTGTTTACTGTTCCTATTCGCTCGCTCAAGCTTGATCATGCTAAATACCTAAATCTGATAACAACATCAGTTAAGAGCAATGAGTGGCTCACTTCTTAAGACATTTCCTCGATGTCTAATCGCATATCTTGATGATGATCTGTGATTATGTCCAAGGAAGGAAGTCTCCAAACTCAAATATCGCAACTTCCTACACACATTGCGTGAACCAAAAGAAATTTGGGCCAAAACAAGAATGTAAAAGATGGGGAAAGAACAAAGAAGGCAAGAGAGTTACATCATCAGGCATTACTCTAAGCCGAAGAACTTCTCCACGGTGTTGCCAAATGTACAGAACCATCTCTCTGTTGGTTGAACTGGACTCTATTGAACCATTACTACCTAAAAAGATAATCCAAAGACAGATAAATAAGATTACAAACCCCTTAATAAAAGAGATGATGGGTTGGTTGCATATAAGGTGTATGGGGCCAAAAGGAATGTGAACCATCAGATCTGCCATGGTGTTGGTCATACCAGATTGAGCCAGGAGGTGGATAAGGATGATGACCAGCATAGTTCCCTTGAATGAAGTTGTTTGGAGCATGAGAAGGAGGAGGAAGAACAGCTCCTGGTATGTTCCTTGCGCCTCCAAAAGGAGCTCCTAAAGGCTAAAGTACTCAAATACTGAGGATTCATGTGTACTTTTTCTGTGTTCTTTATTTTATATCTCCCTCTTGTGTGATCCATAAAATCATTCCTTCCATATCCATTATAATTAATTTTTCTATTTTTTGCAGCATATTTTAGTTCTAATAAAAAAAGGTTAAACAGTGGTCTAAATCTAATTATAGACGTAAAGGAATGAAAGCTTTTTATTAATTGTTAATAAGTTTTAGTAACACAGAGCTTTAGGGAAGAGTCCCAATGTGCATTCTTTGTTTAACCAGCTGCTTGACACCTAATTATGCCATAACATCAAGTTACAATTTATGGCTGTACAACTTTGTGAACTATCTATAACCAAACAACCATCCAAAAACATATTCGTTTTTGTACAATTTCGAACACCCACATAGAAACTATTAAATAACAAATACCAAAACATCATATTAGTTAAGAGTTAACCTCATTTTTCAATCGAACATTTTACTATTTAACTATCAACAAATATCATATACATTTAACTATGAACCATGACTGCATGATCATCGTCATAATTATTTAGTTAAAGTTGGGAACCCTTAAAGTTGTGTAAGATGGTTGAAAAATCTGAGAAAACCTACATAAAAATATTACCAATAGTGAAATCAGGCAGAGTTAGTCTCATCCTATATTAGAGGATAACGATGAAGATTGTACTATCATGATACATACAAGTACGCAAAGAGTTTTGAATGTGTCAAGCTTTATAAATTATTTAGTTGAAGTTATAGAACAATCGATTAAAAAAAATTAGCTTATTCAAATTATCTATTGTAACTAATGCCTTATATATTAACCATATAACATTATAACATGTTTTGGTAGTCATATATCCTCACAATGATAATTTTTAGAATCTTTAAAAAAATAGTTTGGTTTATCTAAACATAAACTATATTTTTTATTAAATTAACTACCAAATTAATTAGTAGTGTATAAAAAATATTTTACATTATTTCCTTAAATAAATGTTATGGAATTACTTAATATGGTTTTCAAATAATCCTTCTTTTTCTAAATAATATATTTTAAAATTTTCACAAATGTTAAGAAAAAATTAATATTGAATTATCAATGCCTTGATTTTTTAAAATATAAAAAAATTTCATAAATTTTAACCAATAACAATTCAATAAATGTAAAATTGTCAATTAATATTTTTGGAAGTTTACAGTTCATAATTAAAAATACATAGAAAATCTAAAACATTGATCTTTTAGAAAAAAATATAATGTGCTAAAACATGCATTATTTAGAAAGAGAGAGAGTATATGAAAATTAATTATTTTGAATAATAAAAAAATTGCTAACAATTTTGTATCTTCTGTCAGTTTTGTTTAATTTTATATTCTTAGAAAACTAAAAAATCATATTAATCATATAATAAAAAAATCTATTTTTTCTTATATGCTATATTTTGAATTTTTAAATGATTATAAATTACTAAAACTGTTAAAATCCACAATGAAATTTTTTTGATCAATGGTTTAACATTTTGTTATAATAAGATACAAATGATCGTAAAATCATATAAATATGAAATCTCATTAATATATATCCATATCTATAACAATAAAGTAGACATCTCTCACTCCTCATGTTGCCACATCAGCATTGTAGCATAGGACAAATCTAGACACGTGGCAGGACTTTAGTTTTACGACTCAAATTCAATTCATTTTATTTGTGGGCTTTGACATCTATTGGACTGGGCCACAAGTGAATGGTTATTAGGTTTAACATCTCTTAAGTTGATGTTCTCTTTCTATTGGAGATTACGATTTGGGGGTTCGAGGTCGTCGCCGTCATCGCCGGCTGATTCATACCACTGCCACAGAATCTCAGTATGTGCTTTGTTTACTGAATATTTTTCAGCATATCTTGGTGGAACACATCAGAGCTATCCTTTCGTTTGGTTTCTACAGGCCGTTGAAAGCAAACCGGGAACGTTCCGCAAATCATCTGATTCCAAGCGTTGTCTTAAACTCTCTCATTAACAACTGCTCCCACTCATGCGATTTGTTATTCAATAAATCTCCCATTACTACCGCTATCAATCTTGACTACAAATTGGTAAGTCTCTTTTCACTTCTTCTTCATCGATTCATAGCTCTGGTGACGTAAGAGATTGTATCTACTTCAGAGCACCGAAGAAAGCTTCGCAGTTTCAGTTTCATATAACCATTAGCCGCTCTTTGTTTCGTAATTTTTCTGTGTGTAGCGTTTTTTCTGTTCAGAGATTTTGCTCACGAGACATGGTTTCCGATGTACAAAACTGAGGAATCATGGCGGATGAGGAGCTTGAGCTATTGAACCAAACTAATCATATATGGAAACCAGAGCAGAACGAGAATAAGAGTGGGAAAGCAAACAACAAAGGAGATACTTCCATTGTACGGCAAATAATTGGATTAGTTGCTCTGTGATCTAAAGTACGATACTGAGGAATTCTTGGTTCATGGTAAAATAGGGATTGTTAGGATGATGATGAATATGGTGTTCAAGTTGCGAGTTTGCAAGGCAAGGCCGGCATGTTGTGGAGATAGGGCAATGATTTTCGCAAAGAATTTAGGGAGGACGTTGAGTGGAATGCCTTTGCTTTTTTTGGACGTTACTTTAGGGGAATAGGTTGGAGTGAGGCAGGTTCTCTTCTTCTACCTTAATTGATATGTGGCAGATTAAGCAGCTAAATGAGCCTATTGAAGTTAAGATAACTGAGTGAAGCATAGAGGGCTTCTCACCAGAATTGAGGAAGGCTTCACATGTTTGCTTAGAGTTCATGTCTTTTGAGTGCATTCAATAAATTATTGTTGGTTTAATTTAGGGCTTGAGAGGTTTTATTTAAAAGCAGGAGCTGGTGAAGAAAGTGATTAATTTCAGAGAGTTGAAGGAAAACGTAAAGAAAGATTGTTTTTTTTTCCGTTGAATTGCGGTGAGCTTTTTGGCTTCACTTTTCTGTGTTGTTAGGCTTTTTTGTTTTGTTTCAGGTGAGTCGTAACTGGTTGTGGAAATTACCCGTTTGAATGAAGACAAAAACGACTTGATATTGAGTGAAAAAACATCCTGGGTTTTGTTTCACTTACGGTCTTGTCTTAATAAGAAAATTCAGGACGAGACTAAATGATATATCGCATAATGTTGTAACTGGAGAAGTTGAACTATTGCCAAATGAAGCGTAAGTTCAACTCAGGGATAGTTAGTAGGAATGTAGAAGGTTAATGTCCAAGTCTATCGCTTCTATAACATCTAATAAAGGAGTTGCGCTTTTGTTATTATGAACCCAGCCTAATCTGGCTTTTGTTGTTGTTTTTTTTTGGTTCAGTTGTCCAGTGGAAATACGTATCATTCCTTAGACTTATATTAACATTTTACAGCATTTTTTGTTCATGAGATATTAGACTCTTATAATTTCATTTCCTTTGCAATGATTTTTCACCAAATGACCAAAAAGTTTGATTATTCAACACACGTCCAACAATAATCTAAACTTTTTTTTTCGCTAAAATAATAATCTAAACTTACACCACACATTTTAGAATAACCCTTTAACAGTGAGAATGTTGAAAGCAAAAAATACGATTGACCAAATTAATTTGTTACATCTAATCTATTAAAAGTGAAGTACAAACAAAAAATAACCCTTGATTTTACCTAATATTTACAAGAAATGCCATTGATATTATTCTTGCATCTAAACATCTAAACATTGATTATTAACAAGAAAAAAATAAATTTGGGCTAAGCCCATTAACAACATTTGTCATCGAAATTGGAGATTTCATAAAAAAAATGTATATGTATTTATACATATATATAGAATTAAATTAGATTTATTTTTTATTCATATTTATATAAGTTAACCAACTATATTTGAACTATAAAAAATTAATAATATCAATAATTTTTGATATAATCTGAACTTATTCATTTACAATAATAAAATCATGTAACTTAACAATTTAGTGACTAAAATACATACTAATATTTATTATTATACAAATAAATACAATGTATAATTCATTTGTACAATATATATCTAATAATAATAACTTATTCAATTTAAAAATTTAAAAATTTTAATCACCATATAATACATATACACAGTTATGTCTAGGAAGGATCGAATTTATGGGATATTTTAGGATATACGGATTCAGATATGCATTCGTCGGATTCGTAAAATTGTTATCCGAATCTGGATATTCGGGGTTAGGATATTCAAACTAAAATCTGAATACACGCAGATATTTAAACTTATTTTTTATTAAAAACTAACTATTACCCATCTATTAGTCTATTTAAAATTATTATTTTAAAAACTTTAAAAGCATTCAAATTTGAAATTAAAATTTTAGTTATTTTATATAAAAATATATATAATATACATAGATAAGTATAATTAAATTTTAAATATTTAATATCCAAATCCAGATATCTAGACCTAAATATTACTATCTCAATTCGTACTTGGATCAGTTGAATCCATAAAATCACTATCAGGATCCCCGAATATCCTATTTTGAAGCGGATGGGATCCCAGATAGGGTAACGGATATCGAATATTAAGTTTCATTCATATATACAGTTATATCAAACAAATTGGTTAAAATATTTGATATTCATAAAAATAACACCCGCGCGGACGCGCGGGTCAAAGGCTAGTTTAGTTTTATTTTACACGCTCAGATTTTGTATTTATTTTGACAAAATTATGTGAAAATCAGAGTTTCTGTTGTTTTTCTTAATTCTGATTATTTACTCTTACAACTCTTTTTTTCACATATCTTTAGCATTTTTCATTAAGGAAAGAGGAAAGCACTCAAACTTCCTCCTGCATTTAGGGTAGTGTTTTTTCCATTCCATGTTTTTATAACATCTTTATCAAACTTCCTCCTGCAAACTTTGAATCTATGTTGAACATAAATATTTTATACACCACAAATCCATATTTGTCCATTTTAATATGATCAGAGAAACATGATGACTGTGAGATGATTGTGAGACGACCAGATGCTTCTGAGAAGGTAGGAATGTGAAGAACAAGGGAGAACTTATGGGCATTGATATGGTTCTGGTAAAGGAGGAGGTATTGCTTCTCCTTTGTATTTATAGTATCCGTAACTGTTTATGAAATTTTCTTCTTTGCTAAAGCTTGATTGTAAATGAAACGCAGTCAACCCAGATCCAGATTCTATTAACATTCACCTCTGGAACACATTCTGACACTTACTCACAGAGAGGTATGGGCTATATAAGGTAGTTGCGATCGATGTTACGCTTAAAAAGTTCTTCAAGCTTACGACAGCACCCGTGTCGATAAGATTCATGGAGTAGGCCACCTTTCCTCCATACTGGTTTGATTAGATTTGGTTGATCTGCAATGTTTATTTCTTAATTCTTGCAAATACGAACACCCACTCCTTAGGATTTTTTCTTCACTTGAGTTTGGATAAATTGTTTATGGTTTCGCTACTTCTTTGATTTCTTTTGTTGTTTGATTTGAAACCTGGTCCAAACAGTTAAAAATACACAATAGTTAAATCATCATGCCTTTGCTTCCTAACTTGAGACAAGTAGATTTTACAAACAAACATCGACAAATTGATTTTATTGCCTCTTGTCATGATTTTCAGGTGATCAAACCAATGTCAACCACTCTTTAAATCTAAATGGAGTCCTTCCATACACATTTAGACACTGATATAGTGTAAGTGTCATATTCCGGAGCTCTCTGAATATATTACAGGAGCTATATGATGAGATTGGTTGTCATGCTTATGTTTGCGTTCGCTATAATAGAAAGCGGCTGCTTCAACCTTACTTTGTGGGGCTTAGTTGAGTTTCTGATTCATAGCTCTTTCCTGCTTCTTCTCGGTTATGTTTACGTTTGATGAGTAGGAATCTCAATGGTTGAATGGTATATCCGGACTTGAAGGTTTAGCTGACCACATGAGAAAAGAAGTTGCTTTGGTCAGGAAGAAGATTGATTCTGTCACAAGTTTCAACCGTCCAATCTGTAGGACGACCACCAGCAGCAGAAAATTCTCATTTTGATCTAGCAGTATAAGAAGTTTTGACGCTCTTGGTTCTGTTCTTATCAAGCTCCAAATCAAGCAATAAACTACAGATCCTAATCCTACTGTGAACGAACATGATTCTCGAGCCAACATATGCACCACAAGTCGTACAGAAGCCATGGGCCTAGAAGGCAAAAGGCAAGTTGACAAAGTCATCGACATGCATGTATTTCTTTTTGTCAATTTCAATACCAAAGTATACGATATGATATGTAGTATGTAGGGTGTTTCTCTATAAATCGATGCACGAGCAAGACTCTTTGCGCTCAATCATATTATCTAATGAATTACATTAAACTTCCCGGACCAGTCTTACTTAAATATGAACAATTATAATTATTAAACAACAAAGATATAAGACCCACATTTACCAAAAATAAAGTGTTAACCGGAAGATATTAATATATATTGTAATTATACAATAGTTATGGACTAAGATTGTAAATATTCCTTAATAGTTTTAGGGTTTTGTATATATAGTTTAGAGACTAATTTGTAAAGATAACAAGAAATAATACAGAGAAATTTCAGATCTTTTATGGTATCAGAGCCAAGGTTGAATTTCTTGTTCATTGTTCGCGGAAAGCGATTATTGACTTCGGTTACTGTTCACGACGGCACTGTTCACGGCGTTACTGTTCACGACATTACTGTTCACGACGTTACTGTTCACGGAATTACTGTTCACGGAATTACTGTTCACGGAGTTACTGTTCACGGAGTTACTGTTCATCGGTTACTGTTCACCGGTTACTGTTCACCGATTTTGGATTTGTTGATTTTGAGATTTGTGAATCGATCTCGAGATTGTTTGGGTCTGTTGAGTGTTTGTTTGGTTAGTGGATGATGGAAGAGAAGATTTTTGATAAGAATAGATTTGCGGAAAGCAATCTTAGAGGTGTTGTTGAAGAAGTTGCGGAAGGCGCTTCACTGAGACAAGAGAGTTCAGTGGCACACACACCGGTTGTGTCGCACACAGTTACGATGCAAATTAATTCCCATGCCAAAAATGATTTGAAGAAAGAGCAATGTGAACATATTTTGAGTGATCCTTGTTTAAAATCAGAGTCAGCTTATTTTTCCAGTGAAAAAAGGTTCATGGATAAGTGGATAATTGATAGTGGAGCTTCACATCATATGACAGGTATGTTGAATTCTCTTGTTGATGTCCATAAAGTCTCACCGTGTTTGGTTGGATTACCTAATGGGAAGAGTGTAGTTGCTGATAGAGAAGGAAGTGTTGTTTTGACAGAGAAGTTGAGGTTGACACGAGTTCTTTTTGTGGAAGATTTAAAGTGTAGTCTTATCTCTGTGTCACAGTTGATTGATGAGTTGAGTTGCATTGTATTATTTTCGAAGACAGGATGTCTTCTATATGATGCTGGTGTGCAGATGGTAATTGGAACTGGCGAAAGAAGAGAAGGATTGTATTTTCTTCAAGGTATCAAATATATTCGAAGTGTCAGAAAAGAGGTTAAGGTGGAATCTTTAGAAGTTTGGCATAAGAGGATGGGACATGCCTCTGAAAAGGTAATTAGAAAGTTACCTGGTGTTGATAGTGGAAGTAATGGAGTATCTGGGTGTGACATATGCTTCAAAGCGAAGTGTGACTCACAGCGTGGAATGGGATTAAAAGGTTGAAAGGTTGTCCTGGAATGGGAATTTTATTAAAAGTTGATTGCAATTTTCATCTCACAGCGTGGTGTGACTCTGATTGGGCTGGATGTCCTATTACTAGGAGGTCTGTGAATGGTTGGTTGGTACAGTTGGGATCCTCTCCTGTGTCTTGGAAGTCAAAGAAGCAGGATGTGGTGGCTCTTTCGTCAGCTGAAGCAGAATATAGAGCTATGGTTGCTGCACTGAAGGAACTGAAGTGGATTAAGGGTGTGTTATCATCTATGGGTATTGCACACTCGGGTGCTATGGATATGTATTGTGATAGTAGATCTGCTCTTCATATTGCAGCTAATCATGTGTTTCATGAGAGGACAAAACATGTGGAGTTAGATTGTCATTTCATCAGGGATGATATACAAGCAGGGATTTTACGCACGAATCATGTACCAACAAGGGATCAATTGGCAGATGTCTTTACGAAAGCGCTTGGAGGACGTCCTTTTCAAGCGATCTTGCCCAAGTTGGGCATTCGAGATCTCCATGCTCCAACTTGAGGGGGGGTATTAAGATATATTGTAATTATACAATAGTTATGGACTAAGATTGTAAATATTCCTTAATAGTTTTAGGGTTTTGTATATATAGTTTAGAGACTAATTTGTAAAGATAACAAGAAATAATACAGAGAAATTTCAGATCTTTTAGAAGAGACTCAAAGTAATAGAGAAGAACCGAGGAGCATCCCCACCGGGGGACAAACTCGAAATGGATATCTAATGTAAAAATATTATTATTTAAATATATTTTAGGTAGTGAATAAAATTTTAATAATTGTTAAAAAAGAAAGATCAATAACATGTTACCAACTATCAAGAAGAGATTTTAATAGGTTCTAAAATTGTTTGTGCAGAGAACTTCTGACACCTTTTTCTTATATTTCTTTTCTATTTTTATTTTTTTTAATTGCTTAATTGGTTAGAAACTCTTCTAGAACTCTACCATTGGTCATGCTCTAAAGAGCACTTCTAACAAGGCTTCTAGCTCTAGGATTCTCAAAATACACATATATATGTATATATATATATATTAATATTTAATTACGAGGTTGTTAACTTTACGGAAAACTTAATCCAAAATATTTATGTAAAAAAATTTTAGTTTAGGTTTTCCATAAAGTTAAAAATTTAAAAATTAAATACTAATATAAATATATACATGTATATATATATATATATATATATATATATATATATATATATATATATATATATATATATATATATATATATATATATATATATATATATATATATTGAGAATCCCAGAACTAGAAACCCCTATTAAAATTGCTCTAATATTTTGAACCCTGCAAGAAAATCGCATAGCCCTACATCAATATCCGCTGAAATATATATTCTCCCTCTGACATTAAAGAAAACTTCTGAAATAATAAGAATCCTATAACTACTATACACAACATCCAAGAAAAAAAAGATGCCATTTGGATTAAAAAAATATACGATTTCAAGGCTATGACTTCATTAATATCAATTGTTCCTTTTCTTTTAGTCCCACCGTGTTTTGCTCGACAACCTTAGAATTCCTTCAAATGCATTTGCAGCTACACAGTTCAAAAAACGACCCCCTTTGTTCAAACTCTCAAAACTTATAGAACTACCTACTGACGATCAAATAGCAATAATATGCTCATTATGCTAAAGATTTTACACATTCAACATCATAAATACTATTTAAACATAACTTAACGAAACTAGAAAAAAAACATAATTAACGGATATGACCCTAATACCTAAATACAAGGTTTCCTAAAACAAACTACTAACTCATTTGGGTTAGATGTTAAGCCTTTTTTCAAAAAAAAAAAAAACTCATTTGTGTAAGATGTCTCGCCCTCAATTATCCTATTTTACACAAAATTTCTAATCTTTCCACCACAAAACCAGAAATAAGTAAACAGTCTCCTACTATTACATAATAAAGCATCATAAACTAAATGTGTTACTCACAATAAAATAAAGAACAAGAAGATGCAATACCCGATAACATCATACAAACCAACATTAAGAATATCCCGCGCGAATCGCGGACACACCACTAGTTATATATATACATATATTTCAATATCATTTAAATTAAAATATATCATATATAAAATAGATAAACATGTTAATTTCAAAATTTGTATTAAATAGGAAGTCTCAATTAAATATTCATATTAGTAAAAAAAATATTTTTGATACAACAAATAAAAGTGTTAATAAAATCATATGAGTACGAAAATCAATTAATAAATATTCATATAAAATATATACTATATATCTATATCAATATCATTTCATTTTAATTATGTAACATATAAATAAATAAATAAGTATTTGATTTTTTACCAATAAAAATATTGTAAATAAGAAAATAATTATTTTATGTGTTTACTCCAATTTAATTGTATACGTAATAGTTATTCGCTTCTCAATTGTTCAATATAGTTATTATTGCATAATACATAAATAAACACAAAATAAATAATATTATGTATAAATAATTTGTATACATAATTAATATTCCTTCCACGCAAGCGCGGATTCCAAATATTATTTGATCAAGTCATTTCATAAATTAATTCTTCATACCTAAGTGAGATGGTGAATTATAACATCCGGATAATATCACTGAAGCCCAATATAACCTAAATAGATTAAAAAAATATCAACTAACATGACCATATTTATCAAATTTATATCGATGGTTCATGATTATACGTTGGGGGACTTATGACATGGTGGTTGAACGATCAAAATTAATATTCAACTATTATTAGTATATATCATTCTGCGCATGTGCCCGAATAATACTTAAGTATTTTTAAATCAACCATAACCAATAGATGATTTATGTATAATATAAAAACCACAAATAAATCACTAAATGTGAGAACATCATCATATTAGATTATCCCATAAATTATGTTTAACGATAAATAATTTCATTCGGTTTTCTGCTTAAAGTTTAGAGTGGTTTGGAAATACTCATGTTTGTCGAACTGATTCTCCAATGATCTAGATTTGCTACTTTATTAAAAAATATTCCCTCTGTTTTTAAAAGATGAATGTTTTAAAATTTTCACACATATTAATAAAACATCTAAAATTTTAGTTTCCAATATCTTAATTCTCACAATTACTATTTTCCATAAATTTTAACCAATAAGATTTTGATTAACACTTTGAAATTTGCATTTTATCATTAATTCATGTATTGAAAATGTAAAAAATTTAACTTTTTGAAACAATTATTTTTTCCAAAACATGTATCTTTTAGAAACAGAAGGAGTAATAATTTCAGTATGGATAAGATTAATTAGTGTTTGAATGTGAGATGCATTGACAGGAGTATTCAAAATCAATTTCAACCAGCTAGTAAAGTTTACGTTACCGTATTTGCAACCCCATAAGTTTTGTCCGAATAACAAGGTTCCGAGTTATTCAAGATTATTTTCTAAAAGAATATTAACTAGCTAATAAATACTTAATAAATGCCAATGTATTTTTTTTTTGTGAGCATACATGCGTGTATATAACTTACAAAGGTATGTTCTGGCAAATATGAACTTTATGGTCCTAGAAATGTACTTTAATACATTCAAATTTGTCATGAACTTTTGTTCTTTTTTTTTTGGTAAAAATGTTAAGACTATATATATCATCTAATTCGACTATACACTCTTTTTGTCTGTTGGTAGTACATGCTCCTCGCCCATGCTCGTGGCTTCCAATTTTGCTTTTTTGTATGTTTCCGTTTTTATGTTTATTTTGTATGGTACTTTAGACGAGGCATCATCTCATATGTATTTATAGAGAAAAAAAAATTCACTATACCCTTCACTAATCTTAATATCTTTCATCATTTAATAAAAATATAGAAACCCAATTTTACTCTTATTTATTTTCGAATTAAAATTTTATATATTTAAAAAAATGAAATTTCAAAAATTTCAAACTTTTTAAAAAATCAAAATTTTTAATTTTTAATTTTAATTACGACGTATAATTGATCAGCTATTTTTACTAAAGTAGTTGTACCAAGTTCTACTTGTTTTACTGAAGTAGTTGTACCGAGTTTTACTGGTTTTACTAAGGTAGTTGTACCGAGTTCTACTGGTTTTACTAAGGTAGTTGTACCGAATTTTACTGAGGTTGTTGTATCGAGTTTTGCTGAGGTAGTTGTACCGAGTTTTATTAGTTTTATTGAGGTAGTTGTACTGAGTTCTACGAGTTTTACCGAGTACTAATAGTTCTACTAAGGTGGTTATACCGAGTTCTATTATATTAGTTATACCAAATTCTACTAGTTCTACTAAATTAATTATACCGAGTTGTACTACCAAGAACTACTAAATTTCAGATCTAAAAAAAAAATTGTAGACTCAAAATCTGCAATTTCACCAAATACAAAATTATATCAAATACAAATTCATGGATCCATTCCACGAAATACAAAGTTATACCAAATATAAAATTCCAGATCTATAATTCGTGAGGAATAAAAGCATAATCCTAGTTCTAGATCTAAGATTCATAATACTTAGTTGTTCAATCTATAAAATATTGACAAATAAAAACAAGAAGAACCCTAAATTGAAGAAAAAACCCAGAAATTTCTATTAGTGTCATTTTTAGATCTGCTACGTTGAAGAAGAAGAAGAAGAAGAAGAAGAAGAAGAAGAAGAAGAAGAAGAAGAAGAAGAAGAAGAAGAAGAAGAAGAAGAAGAAGAAGAAGAAGAAGAAGAAGAAGAAGAAGAAGAAGAAGAAGAAGAAGAAGAAGAAGAAGAAGAAGAAGAAGAAGAAGAAGAAGAAGAAGAAGAAGAAGAAGAAGAAGAAGAAGAAGAAGAAGAAGACGGAGAAGAAGAAGCAGAAGGAGAAGGAGAAGGAGAAGGAGAAGGAGAAGGAGAAGGAGAAGGAGAAGAAGAAAAAGAAGAAGAAGAAGAAAAAGAAGAAGAAGAAGAAGAACGGCATAGAGAGATAAGAAAAAGAAAAGAATTGTTTACCCACATATAATAATTAGGGTAAAAGGTAAAAACGTAATTAATTTATTTTGTAATTAAAATTGAATTAAACCAAAATTCATTTTAGAAGTAGGATATTTTAGATTTTTATCTTACTTTGAGGGATATTGGGGATGATTTTTCACTTTAGACTGATCAATGAATAAAAGTAAAAACATAGTTTATGGCCAGCCATAGAAAAAAATAAATCTAACACTCGAGAGGAAAATCTATTAAATTAAAAACTCAAATGAAAATTTTTACATCTTTTGCGTGTGCTTTGATTAAATACAAAAGCTGTCAGTCACCATTTCAATTGGCCACCTTACGTAAGGGTCAAACTGAAGAAAAAAAAACACAAAATCATATATCTTAAACCTTCAAAATTAAACCGAGAGAAGTAACGTTTGTCTAATAGAAATCCACCATATCCTCAAAATATAGATTTATTGTATTAGGTTTGGGAATTTTACCCGGATCCAAAGTCCAAACTAGAATCAACCCAAACATACTTGACATAAAACGAAATAAAAAAATTATAATTATCTAGTTAAATCTAAAATTCCAATATTCTATAAAACTCGAACCAAAAAAAACCGATGTGAATAAATCAAAACCTGAAAAGAACCAACTTGAATATATCCTACATGATAAGAAACGAATAATACCCGATCTACATACATGAATATCAAAGATTATGACTCTATGTATCTGTTTTATGTATTTTAATTGATGATTTAGTTGTAATGTCTTTTTGTTTGTAATCTTTATTGTTATTTTTAATATTTTATGCAGTATGAAATTTTAAATATCAAATTAAAAGTATAAAAATATTTAATTTCAGTTACTAATAGTTTATTTTGGTTATTTTGTAAATTTTTAGATAAATACGATAGATTATAATTAAATTTTGATTGAGTTCGAATATTTCATATCTTTATTGGTTTTAAATATCCAAACTGATCCACACTCATTACATATTTAAAAATTACAGATATTATACAAATATTTCAACTATAGATCCGAAATGATGAGGATTCAAAAAGAATCTATCTGAATCCAAACAAAAAAAAAATTAAGCATTTAGTTGAGTTCAAATGTCTTAGACCAGTGTTCTAAAATGTGCTAGGCACTCACTACGCGGCAGGTGAACGTATAGCGCCTAGACGTATACACGGACGCCTAAATGGGACATATACGGATATACATTTTTACATAAAATATAAGTATAAGCTTAATATATATATATATATATATATATATATATATATATATATATACACATTAGTTTTAGAAAACTGAACATAAAATATATATTTAATGAAATTTGTGTGCATAAGTATATAGTTTTACATATATAAATAGTTTCAAATTATAAAAATTGAAAACATTTTAAATATATAAAACTGATGAATTTAAAATGATTTCGCAAACAATTAAACTAATATCTACTATCATATAAATACATGAAATAAGTGAAAGTAATATAAATAATAGCATTAACAACTTATAAAATAGTATTAATAATTATTATTTTTTGAAATTAATGCTTAAAATCCGCCTAGACGTCCTCATAGACCGCATAATGTCCACCTAAATTTTATCATGCGTCTGAATTATATAAATCCGTATAGAATATTATATAACTTAAAAATAGTATGGTCGACTATATGATACCGTATAGCGCCTAAACGCCGCCTAAGCGGACACCTTGAAAGTATTTTAAAACACTATCTAAGACCAAAAGATTTGGACTGAAAAAACGATCTGAACCGGATCTAAAGACATGAATATCTATATCTACACCACACTGTCTAAGACCAAAAGATTTGGACTGAAAAACCGATCTCAACCGGATCTAAAGACCTGAATATCTATATCTACACCTATATATGATATTGAGTATGTATTCTTGTGGTATTTATTAGAACACAATAATTAATTCATCCGAATGTTATGATATTTAATATCTATTCTTGTGATATATACAAATATCTATATCTGTATTTGGTTGAGGTAGTTGTACTGAGTTCTACTAGTTTTACCGAGTACTAATAGTTCTACTAAGGTGGTTATACCGAGTTCTACTATATTAGTTATACCAAATTCTACTAGTTCTACTAAGTTAATTATACCGAGTTGTACTATCAAGAACTACTAAATTTCAGATCTAAAAAAAATATAAAAAATTGTAGACTCAGAATCTGCAATTTCACCAAATACAAAATTATATCAAATACAAATTCATGGATCCATTCCACGAAATACAAAGTTATACCAAATATAAAATTCCAGATCTATAATTCGTGAGGAATAAAAATATAATCCTAGTGGAATAAAAATATAATCCTAGTTCTAGATCTAAGATTCATAATACTTAGTTGTTCAAATCTTATAAAATATTGAAAAATAAAAACAGGAAGAACTCTAAATTGAAGAAAAAACCCAGAAATCTCTGTCAGTGTCATTTTTAGATCTGCTACGTTTTTGGATCTACAATTTAAATGGAATTGTCGTTAGAGAGAAGATGCGAAGAAGAGAGAGAGAGAGAAGAAGAAGAAGACGAGAAGAAGAAGAAGAGAAGAAGCGAAGAAGACGAGAAGAAGAAGAAGAAGAAGAAGAAGAAGAGAAGAAGAAGCGAAGAAGGGAGAGAGAGAAGAAGAAGAGAAGAAGCGAAAAAATGAGAGAGAATAAGAAGAACGGCATAGAGAGATAAGAAAAAGAAAAGAATTGTTTACCCACACATAAAAGGTAATAGGTAAAAGGTTAAAACATAAGTAATATATTTTTATAATTTAAATTGAATTAAACAAAAATTCATTTTAGAAGTACGAGATTTTAGTTTTTTATCATACTTTGAGGGATATTGGGGATGATTTCTCACTATGACTGATCAATGAATAAAAGTACAAACATAGTTTATGGCCGGCCATAGAAAAATAATAAATTTAAGCTGCCAGTCACCATTTCAATTGGCCACCTTACGTAAGGGTCAAACTGAAGAAAAAAAACACAAAATCATATATCTTAAACCTTCAAAATTAAACTAAGAGAAGTAACGTTTGTCTAATAGAAATCCACCATATCCTCAAAACATTGATTTATTGTATTAGGTTTGGGCATTTTACCCGGATCCAAAGTCCAAACTAGAATCAACCCAGAAATAGTGGACATGAAACGGAATCAAAAAATTATAATTATCTAGTTAAATCTAAAATTCCAATATTCTAAAGAACTCGAACCGAAAAAAACCAATGTGAATAAATCAAAACCTGAAAAGAACCAACTTGAATATATCCTACATGATAAGAAACGAATAATACCCGATCTACATACATGAATATCGAAGATTATGACTCTATGTATCTGTTTTATGTATTTTAATTGATGATTTAGTTGTAATGTCTTTTTGTTTGTAATCTTTATTGTTATTTTTAATATTTTATGCAGTATGAAATTTTAAATATCAAATTAAAAGTATGAAAATATTTAATTTCAGTTACTAATAGTTTATTTTGGTTATTTTGTAAAATTTTAGATAAATACGATAGATTATAATTAAATTTTTATGGAGTTCGAATATTTCATATCTTTATTGGGTTTTAAATATCCAAACTGATCCACACTCATTACATATTCAAAAATTACAGATATTATATAAATATTTCAACTATAGATCCGAAATGATGAGGATTCAAAAAGAATCTATCTGAATCCAAAGAAAAAAAATTAAGCATGTAGTTGAGTTCAAATGTTTTAGACCAGTGTTCTAAAATGCGCTAGGCACTCATTACACGGCAGGTGAACGTATAGCGCCTAGACGTATACACGGACGCCTAAATGGGACATATACGGATATACATTTTTACATAAAATATAAGTATAAGCTTAATATATATATATATATACATTAGTTTTAGAAAACTGAACATAAAATATATATTTAATGAAATTTGTGTGCATAAGTATATAGTTTTACATATATAAATAGTTTCAAATTATAAAAATTTAAAACATTTTAAATATATAAAACTGATGAATTTAAAATGATTTTGGCAAACAATTAAACTAATATCTACTATCATATAAATACATGAAATAAGTGAAAGTAATATAAATAATAGCATTAACAACTTATAAAATAGTATTAATAATTATTTATTTTTGAAATTAATGCTTAAAATCCGCCTAGACGTCCTCATAGACCGCATAATGTCCACCTAAATTTTATCATGCGTCTGAATTATATAAATCCGTATAGAATATTATATAACTTAAAAATAGTATGGTCGACTATATGATACCGTATAGCGCCTAAACGCCGCCTAAGCGGACACCTTGAAAGTATTTTAAAACACTATCTAAGACCAAAAGATTTGGACTGAAAAAACGATCTGAACCGGATCTAAAGACATGAATATCTATATCTACACCTTACTGTCTAAGACCAAAAGATTTGGACTGAAAAACCGATCTCAACCGGATCTAAAGACCTGAATATCTATATCTACACCTATATATGATATTGAGTATGTATTCTTGTGGTATTTATTAGAACACAATAATTAATTCAATCGAATGTTATGATATTTAATATCTATTCTTGTGATATATACAAATATCTATATCTGTATTTGGTTGAGGTAGTTGTACTGAGTTCTACTAGTTTTACCGAGTACTAATAGTTCTACTAAGGTGGTTATACCGTGTTCTATTATATTAGTTATACCAAATTCTACTAGTTCTACTAAGTTAATTATACCGAGTTGTACTACCAAGAACTACTAAATTTCAGATCTAAAAAAAATATAAAAAATTGTAGACTCAGAATCTGCAATTTCACCAAATACAAAATTATATCAAATACAAATTCATGGATCCATTCCACGAAATACAAAGTTATACCAAATAAAAAATTCCAGATCTATAATTCGTGAGGAATAAAAATATAATCCTAGTGGAATAAAAATATAATCCTAGTTCTAGATCTAAGATTCATAATACTTAGTTGTTCAAATCTTATAAAATATTGAAAAAATAAAAACAGGAAGAACCCTAAATTGAAGAAAAACCCAGAAATCTCTGTCAGTATCATTTTTAGATCTGCTACGTTTTTGGATCTACAATTTAAATGGAATTGTCGTTAGAGAGAAGATGCGAAGAAGAGAGAGAGAAGAAGAAGAAGAAGAGAAGAAGCGAAGAAGAGAGAGAGAAGAAGAAGAAGAAGAAGAAGAGAAGAAGAAGCGAAGAAGGGAGAGAGAGAAGAAGAAGAGAAGAAGCGAAAAAATGAGAGAGAATAAGAAGAATGGCATAGAGAGATAAGAAAAAGAAAAGAATTGTTTACCCACATATAAAAGGTAAAAGGTAAAAGGTTAAAACGTAATTAATATATTTTTATAATTTAAATTGAATTAAACAAAAATTCATTTTAGAAGTAAGAGATTTTAGTTTTTTATCTTACTTTGAGGGATATTGGAGATGATTTCTCACTTTAGACTGATCAATGAATAAAAGTACAAACATAGTTTATGGCCGGCCATAGAAAAATAATAAATCTAACACTAGATGGGATAATTTATTAAGTTAAAAACTCAAATGAAAATTTTGACATCTTTTGCGTGTGCTTTGATTAAATACAAAAGCTGCCAGTCACCATTTCAATTGGCCACCTTACGTAAGGGTCAAACTGAAGAAAAAAAAACACAAAATCATATATCTTAAACCTTCAAAATTAAACCGAGAGAAGTAACGTTTGTCTAATAGAAATCCACCATATCCTCAAAACATTGATTTATTGTATTAGGTTTGGGCATTTTACCCGGATCCAAAGTCCAAACTAGAATCAACCCAAAAATACTTGACATAAAACGGAATCAAAAAATTATAATTATCTAGTTAAATCTAAAATTCCAATATTCTAAAGAACTCGAACCGAAAAAAACCAATGTGAATAAATCAAAACCTGAAAAGAACCAACTTGAATATATCCTACATGATAAGAAACGAATAATACCCGATCTACATACATGAATATCGAAGATTATGACTCTATGTATCTGTTTTATGTATTTTAATTGATGATTTAGTTGTAATGTCTTTTTGTTTGTAATCTTTATTGTTATTTTTAATATTTTATGCAGTATGAAATTTTAAATATCAAATTAAAAGTATGAAAATATTTAATTTCAGTTACTAATAGTTTATTTTGGTTATTTTGTAAAATTTTAGATAAATACGATAGATTATAATTAAATTTTTATGGAGTTCGAATATTTCATATCTTTATTGGGTTTTAAATATCCAAACTGATCCACACTCATTACATATTCAAAAATTACAGATATTATATAAATATTTCAACTATAGATCCGAAATGATGAGGATTCAAAAAGAATCTATCTGAATCCAAAGAAAAAAAAATAAGCATGTAGTTGAGTTCAAATGTTTTAGACCAGTGTTCTAAAATGCGCTAGGCACTCATTACACGGCAGGTGAACGTATAGCGCCTAGACGTATACACGGACGCCTAAATGGGACATATACGGATATACATTTTTACATAAAATATAAGTATAAGCTTAATATATATATATATACATTAGTTTTAGAAAACTGAACATAAAATATATTTTTAATGAAATTTGTATGCATAAGTATATAGTTTTACATATATAAATAGTTTCAAATTATAAAAATTAAAAACATTTTAAATATATAAAACTGATGAATTTAAAATGATTTTGCAAACAATTAAACTAATATCTACTATCATATAAATACATGAAATAAGTGAAAGTAATATAAATAATAGCATTAACAACTTATAAAATAATATTAATAATTATTATTTTCTGAAATTAATGCTTAAAATCCGCCTAGACGTCCTCATAGACCGCATAATGTCCACCTAAATGTTATCATGCGTCTGAATTATATAAATCCGTATAGAAGATTATATAACTTAAAAATAGTATGGTCGACTATACGATACCGTATAGCGCCTAAAAGCCGCCTAAGCGGACACCTTGAAAGAATTTTAAAACACTATCTACGACCAAAAGATTTGGACTTAAAAACCGATCTGAACCGGATCTAAAGACATGAATATCTATATCTACACCACACTGTCTAAGACCAAAAGATTTGAACTGAAAAACCGATCTCAACCGGATCTAAAGACCTGAATATCTATATCTACACCTATATATGATATTGAGTATGTATTCTTGTGGTATTTATTAGAACACAATAATTAATTCATCCGAATGTTATGATATTTAATATCTATTCTTGTGATATATACAAATATCTATATTTGTATTTGGTTGAGGTAGTTGTACTGAGTTATACTAGTTTTACCGAGTACTAATAGTTCTACTATGGTTATACCGAGTTCTATTATATTAGTTATACCAAATTCTACTAGTTCTTTTAAATTGCTAATATCTACAAAGATGGTGTAGTATAATATTATTTCTCGTGTTGTAGTGAATAATAACTTGTCTTCATTTCTTATAAATTAAAGAGCAAGAAAACGTATTTTTTGATATTAGAAAAACAATGTGTTATAAACTCGTATAAACACTATTTTTAAAAAAAAGTATCCAATTATGGTTAATTTTTAAAAATGTGAATTTTTTTTTACGTTATCGATGTGCTAATTTATTTTCTAAGATAATGTGTATTGTCTATTTGTGTATGTGTATGTTGTGACTGTTTGGTACTTGTTGTGTGGTTTGGAGACAGTGCGCAAATTGAAAGTTTGTCAGAGTGATTACAAACAAATCTGTTAACGTAATTCTTGATTAAATTTTGTTTTGCAATACCTCCAGTCGTGGCTAAGTGTGAAGTCCTAGCATCTGATGTTTCTCCCGGTGTGGCTTGACTCTTTCAGACCGGTTTCCCGGGTGGTGGTCACCTTCTTTTTGTTTCGTGTTCACCATATCACAACCTAAGAGACTGTGCTAATCAAGTAGCATTAAACTTTATTTGTTCTTTGTTACTAATTGAGTATAAAATGGTGGTGTGTGTCTTCTGTAGTTTTGTGTAGCGTGGATGTATCTTTACATTGCTTCTCAGTTTTGGTGACCATTTACTTTGCTCATCTGTTTTAATGTAATACTTTTGTTAATTAATCTCTACAATCTTTAGTAGGCCAAAAATTTATTAGATAATATCACCAAAGGAGTGAGTTGTTTGTATTTTAGAGTTTGTTGGGACATCTGTAGAGATTTTTTTTTGGGTATATATATTTTTGTTTATTAAAGTCTAAGCATCCTTTATTTAAAGAATTTGTACACGT
>CAJHQQ010002250.1:0-69316 GCA_905132885.1 Moricandia moricandioides
CTAGAATAATGCAGTTCCAACTAACTTGAGTATTAAGCTCATCCAATATAGTTTCCATTAGCTCATCCAGCTCCAAGACAGTGTCGGTCCAGCTCACCTGAATGCGCACATGTCTGAATTCGCGAAAACTGAAGAATCACCTGGTTTTGTAAATGGCATAACTCTCACATATGAACTCCGTTTGATCTGATTCTTCTTCAAGGAGCTCCATAATTGAGTTGAGAACATTCTCCAAGTGATTTCATGCGTAGAAGCCTCATGATTTGGAAGATATGAGTCAAACAATGAACATATATCATTACTGCTTTCCATGATATCTTTAAGGTTAATTGATCGTTGCTTCCACTTAGTAAATCCTTCCTTTTCCAAGTTAGCTCCTGGCTCAATCATGGTATGATCAGCATGATCTGATGGTAAAACCTCGGTTGAGTCGAGCTGGTCGACAAGATCGCCATCTTGAGCCGTGTCCATGATCCAAGCAGGTCGGTGCTTGAACCGGGGCGCATTCATTCCCTCCCTCTTCAAAGGATTTGACCTCAAATCCATTTTACCTGAAACAAAAGAAAATGAATCAGACAAAAAGAATTTTGAAAACAAGTAAAATTCAATGCAGGATAAATTTGGAGAGAAACTTCCTTGGAGTTTTGAACTTATTTCCCTCAAGTATTTCCAATTCCATGTTCCAAGAACACAAGTGTGGTGTCGTTCTCCTCTACTTGCTTCCATCTGAAACTGATCCTTTATATCCTGCACTTTCAAAACAACTAGAGAAACCAATCAAATCTGCGAAAGAAATAATCAAAGGGTTTCTCTATCCTTAAGACATCAAAAACATGATCCAAGCTCTTAGGATAATCATCAAGCACGTGGGCAAGGATCAAGCAAGTAAAATGATCACCAAAAATTGTTTATCAAGTTCAAAATTTGGCCAAAGTGTCAAACTGATAGGAAAAGCAAGAGACAATGCCAAATATAAAAGATTTTCTTCATGAACGAAATCCAAATGATCTTTTGGCCTAAGAATTTCGGTTCATGCTTGTTCCTACACCAAATCTCTTTCAAAGCAGAGCTCAATGAAAAACCTTTCATGAAAAGGTTTGAGCAAAACGTTTTTCAACCAAGTAAGAATATGTTTTCTCCTTGAAATTCTCGGTTTCAAAACATTTTCATGAAGAGTAGAGACAATCAACTCATGATCCTTACAGTGCTTTTGGTTTAGACAAGAGAATGAATGAGAAAACACCTTTGGTTCATGGAGGATCGGTTTTGGCTCAGGACGCTTCTTTCTTGGGCCTGAATCTCCTTTAGAAATTTGGTACTCGCGGATAGACGGACTGAAGAACCTCTGATTTGGAAAATTCATAACTTCTTCATCCGTTGAAGATTTTCATGCGATTCCAGGCCTCAGTAAATCCTTGTTGAGTTGGCTTTCCAGGAAAATTAAATTCAAGACAAAATACCTTCTGGTGGCCGAGATATCCTTCTTGGAGTGAACCTCTGTCGCTGACATCTCCAAGGTAGCCGGTTTCAACAAAGCTTCTCCAAAACTCATGTTGGGCACGGTCAATGCTTTCATTTCTCAGAGGCTGAACCTGTCTTCCCTGGATACTCAAAACAAACACTAAAATACCAGGATCAAATGTGCAAGACAAATACTTGTTCAAATCATGAATAAAGATATCTTTTCCAAGAACAAGTAGCACACATTTCAGCCTGTCAAGATGCACATCAAAATAAACATTACAGACCAGAATTTTATCAAGATATGCAACAATAATATTCATTCCCAAGACGGGCATATCCTGCTCAACATCTGAACACACAAGCTTAAGTTCAGATTGAGAATTAACTATCAAAGACTCAAGATGTTTTTCAAAGAGAGTGTTGTAAACCACAATATCATCAAGGCTCAGAACAACACAATTATCTCGAAATGATCTCACAAAATGCCAAGTCTTATCAGTTTCAAAACACACAAGATCAGGCTGCAAAACAAAATCACAAGAATCAAGATCACAAAAATCATTTTCAGTTCTAAGTGATTCATGTTCCATCAACTTCTTAACCAAAATTTCATTCAAGGCACAAGAGGATGCAAATAAATCATCAGTGATCAATGCATGTCTAGAAGAACTCAGATCAAAACTATTTTCTTTGAAAACAAACGAATCAAAAGATTTTCTAACACAAAAGTCAGTTTGTTTCAAATCAATCTCAAAAGACTTTTCAAAATGATCAAAGCCTTTGCTATGCTTCAAGAAATGATCAAAGGTCAAAATAATTCCAGAGTTGATGCCTTTATCATTTTGAAAACGTTTATGATCAAGAAGTTCATCAGGTTTTAAGATTTGAAGAGAATTAATCATGTTATCAAAAACAGAATTTGAAACACAAAATTCTTTCATCTTTTCAAGACCAAAACGAGTTATATCATGAGCACTGATTTTGACAAGCATATCAGGCAGAGAATTAATCAAATCAGGTTTCTCACAGTGCTTGTGAAGATCAGGAGGTAAAGGGCCGGGAGATGAAGGAGCAGTAGTTGTGTCGGGGTCAAAGCAAAGATGATTCTCCATAGCAATGGATGTGATGCTTGATGCTTCTTCATCAAAGACTGGATCAGGTTCGTCCTCCACATCAAAGATAGGATCTGGACCATCATCCAAAGATATCCAAGTGCCAAGACATGGGCATTGATGTGGATAGTCCAGTGGCTCTTCCTCAAAAACTTGTGGAGACAAAACAAGACTACTCGGAAGCTCCGGTTGCAAAACAGTTAGTTCTACATTAGCTTGCTCATTCTCAAACACAAACTCAGGTTCAAGAGAAGGAAGATCACATTTATCCTCTGAAGTGATCAAGCTTTCAATTAGCTCTTCCTCATATTCATCAAAGGTAGGCAAAGAATCCGAAAAAAATTTAAACTCTTCAAAATTGTTTTTAGATTTACCTTTGGCTTTCTTGCTGATGAACAAGGATGGCTCAGCTAATGGAGCACGTGTGGAAGTGCTCTTCTTTTGGCTCTTGTTGACGTCCTTGAGGGCTTTGTCCACTTCCTTCACAAAGTTTTCACAAAATTGTTGGACATCAAACTGAAAAGGTTGCCTCTTTGGATCAGCCACATCTCTGGTTGTTTTTCTCCTTATAGGTGGTTGTTCCTGCACACTAACAAACTCATCAAAATAATTCAAGGGATATTTTAAAGGGGTTTGAGAGTTAGAATTTCGATGGGGCTTCTCCTTGTTACTCTCCTTGAGAAGACCAAACATCATAACCTGAAAATCTCAACACCAAAAGTTAGGAAATAAATCTCACACTCTCAATGTGTTTATCCTCACCCACAAACGTGTTTCACTCTGATTTTTAAGGTAATCACTCAAGTTTCTTCTCAAAGTTCTAAGAAAGACAATCGAAGTTGCCAACGGGTTTCCCAAGCAAACAAACAATGAGATGAGATAGAAAGATAAGAAAATTTGGATTTGGAATCTGCTTTAACCTCCTCAAAGGCCGGATTTCTCCTCGGCCAGCAGGATTTCTCTTCCACCACCAAAACACAAATCAAACTTTTCGAAATCTTTCAAACTTTTTTTTGTTTTTTTTTTGATCGTTTTTTTTTCTTTTTCTTTTCTTTTTTTTTGTTTTTGTTTTATATAGTGGATGGTAATAAGGGGCCCAGATTCAAGATAGAAAGAAGAAGAAGTGTTTGAAGAAATTTAAATGAAAGATGAGAATATGAAAAGATAGTACCAATTGAGTGGCTCTGATACCACTTGATACGTCCTAGATTCGGACAGGATCACTCAAACGGACTGAAATGGATATGAACTCCAAAAGGAGAACTGGATGGGATGAATGGTGACACAAAGGGTTGCGGAAGGCCCAATGATACTACCAGACTTCAATCGTTGCCGGATGTGACGCACCGGTCCAACAAAAGAAGGATCGAAACTTGGAGATAACCTCACCAAGAAACTAAGAAATGTTCTAAGCAAAGAACAAAGAGATAAACTCATAAAAAGGGGAAAACAATCTGATTTATTTCGTGGCTTGTGATTACATATTTATACTACTTGTGGTCAAAGAAAGACTAAGAGTTTTTGTGGAAAACTAGAAACTTAGAAAACACAAACAAAGACTAAGACTTTTGACTAGAAATAAGTATGTTGTTGAATGCCTCTTGATATAGCCACGACCAGGACTTTGAAAGGTGAAGAATATGCTCCTGATATGGGCCAAGACATGTCCACTTGAGGCCTGGTCGAAATCCATCTTTTGCCTTAGCCAAAATTTGATCGGTTTCTCCATTTGGCCCAAACAAGTCTATTTTTGAATCTTTTTGAAAACCATCAAGCCAAAGGATTTCTTGGACATTTAGAACATGAATAATCACCTTTGGAATTATTGAATTGGTCGTTGGTTCATCAG
The DNA here is from genome assembly GCA_905132885.1 of Moricandia moricandioides. Classification (NCBI taxonomy): domain Eukaryota; kingdom Viridiplantae; phylum Streptophyta; class Magnoliopsida; order Brassicales; family Brassicaceae; genus Moricandia; species Moricandia moricandioides. The sequence goes on from CAJHQQ010002250.1 coordinate 4,426, forward strand.
AAATAAGGTTAGCCAATTCCAGCTTCTTGGGTGGTCGAACCAGCTCGGAAGATCGAACTAGCTCGCTCAGCTCGTCCAAGTGAGTGTCAATCCAGCTCAGCTCGCCTAGAATAATGTCAGTCCAACTCACTTGAGTATTAAGCTCATCCAATATAGTTTCCATTAGCTCATCCAGCTCCAAGGCAGTGTCGGTCCAGCTCACCTGAATGCGCACATGTCTGAATTCGCAAGAACTGAAGATCACCTGGTTTGTAAATGGCATAACTCCCACATATGAACTCCGTTTGATCTGATTCTTCTTCAAGGAGCTCCATAATTGAGTTGAGAACATTCTCCAAGTGATTTCATGCGTAGAAGCCTCGTGATTTGGAAGATATGAGTCAAACAATGAACATATATCATTACTGCTTTCCATGATATCTTTAAGGTTAATTGATCGTTGCTTCCACTTAGTAAATCCTTCCTTTTCCAAGTTAGATCCTGGCTCAATCATGGTATGATCAGCATGATCTGATGGTAAAACCTCGGTTGAGTCGAGCTGGTCGACAAGATCGCCATCTTGAGCCGTGTCCATGATCCAAGCAGGTCGGTGCTCGAACCGGGGCGCATCATTCCCTCCCTCTTCAAAAGGATTTGACCTCAAATCCATTTTACCTGAAACAAAAGAAAATGAATCAGACAAAAAGAATTTTGAAAACAAGTAAAATTCAATGAAGGATAAATTTGGAGAGAAACTTCCTTGGAGTTTTGAACTTATTTCCCTCAAGTATTTCCAATTCCATGTTCCAAGAACACAAGTGTGGTGTCGTTCTCCTCTACTTGCTTCCATCTGAAACTGATCCTTTATATCCTGCACTTTCAAAACAACTAGAGAAACCACATCAAATCTGCGAAAGAAATAATCAAAGGGTTTCTCTATCCTTAAGACATCAAAAACATTGATCCAAGCTCTTAGGATAATCATCAAGCACGTGGGCAAGCATCAAGCAAGTAAACTGATCACCAAAAATTGGTTTATCAAGTTCAAAATTTGGCCAAGGTGTCAAACTGATAGGAAAAGCAAGAGACAATGCCAAATTTAAAAGATTTTCTTCATGAACGAAATCAAAATGATCTTTTGGCCTAAGCAATTTCGGTTCATGCTTGTTCCTACACCAAATCTCTTTCAAAGCACAGCTCAATGAAAACAATTCATGAAAAGGTTTGAGCAAAACGTTTTTCAACCAAGTAAGAATATGTTTTCTCCTTGAAATTCTCGGTTTCAAAACATTTTCATGAAGAGTAGAGACAATCAACTCATGATCCTTACAGTGCTTTTGGTTTAGACAGGAGAATGACTGAGGAAACACCTTTGGTTCATGGAGGATCGGTTTTGGCTCAGGACGCTTCTTTCTTGGGCCTGAATCTCCTTTAGAAATCTGGTACTCGCGGATAGACGGACTGAAGAACCTCTGATTTGGAAAATTCATAACTTCTTCATCCGTGAAGCTTTTCATGCGATTCCAGGCCTCAGTAAATCCTTGTTGAGTTGGCTTTCCAGGAAAATTGGATTCAAGACAAAAGACCTTCTGGTGGCCGAGATATCCTTCTTGGAGTGAACCTCTGTCGCTGACATCTCCAAGGTAGCCGGTTTCAACAAAGCTTCTCCAAAACTCATGTTGGGCACGGTCAATGCTTTCATTTCTCAGAGGCTGAACCTGTCTTTCCTGGATACTCAAAACAAACACTAAAATACCAGGATCAAATGTTCAAGACAAATACTTTTTCAAATCATGAATCAAGATATCTTTTCCAAGAACAAGTAGCACACATTTCAGCCTGTCAAGATGCACATCAAAATAAACATTACAGACCAGAATTTTATCAAGATATGCAACAATAATATTCATTCCCAAGACGGGCATATCCTGCTCAACATCTGAACACACAAGCTTAAGTTCAGATTGAGAATTAACTATCAAAGACTCAAGATGTTTTTCAAAGAGAGTGTTGTAAACCACAATATCATCAAGGCTTAGAACAACACAATTATCTCGAAATGATCTCACAAAATGCCAAGTCTTATCAGTTTCAAAACACACAAGATCAGGCTGCAAAACAAAATCACAAGAATCAAGATCACAAAAATCATTTTCAGTTCTAAGTGATTCATGTTCCAGCAACTTCTTAACCAAAATTTCGTTCAAGGCACAAGAGGATGCAAATAAATCATCAGTGATCAATGCATGTCTAGAAGAACTCAGATCAAAACTATTTTCTTTGAAAACAAACGAATCAAAAGATTTTCTAACACAAAAGTCAGTTTGTTTCAAATCAATCTCAAAAGACTTTTCAAAATGATCAAAGCCTTTGCTATGCTTCAAGAAATGATCAAAGTTCAAAATAATTCCAGAGTTGATGCCTTTATCATTTTGAAAACGTTTATGATCAAGAAGTTCATCAGGTTTTAAGATTTGAAAAGAATTAATCATGTTATCAAAAACAGAATTTGAAACACAAAATTCTTTCATCTTTTCAAGACCAAAACGAGTTATATCATGAGCACTGATTTTGACAAGCATATCAGGCAGAGAATTAATCAAATCAGGTTTCTCACAGTGCTTGTGAAGATCAGGAGGTAAAGGGCCGGGAGATGAAGGAGCAGTAGTTGTGTCGGGGTCAAAGCAAAGATGATTCTCCATAGCAATGGATGTGATGCTTGTTGCTTCTTCATCAAAGACTGGATCAGGTTCGTCCTCCACATCAAAGATAGGATCTGGACCATCATCCAAAGATATCCAAGTGCCAAGACATGGGCATTGATGTGGATAGTCCAGTGGCTCTTCCTCAAAAACCTGTGGAGACAAAACAAGACTACTCGGAAGCTCCGGTTGCAAAACAGTTAGTTCTACATTAGCTTGCTCATTCTCAAACACAAACTCAGGTTCAAGAGAAGGAAGATCACATTTATCCTCTGAAGTGATCAAGCTTTCAATTAGCTCTTCCTCATATTCATCAAAGGTAGGTAAAGAATCTGAAAAAAATTTAAACTCTTCAAAATTGTTTTCAAATTTACCTTTGGCTTTCTTGCTGATAAACAAGGATGGCTCAGCTACTGGAGCACGTGTGGAAATGCTCTTCTTTTGGCTCTTGTTGACGTCCTTGAGGGCTTTGTCCACTTCCTTCACAAAGTTTTCACAAAATTGTTGGACATCAAACTGAAAAGGTTGCCTCTTTGGATCAGCCACATCTCTGCTTGTTTTTCTCCTTATAGGTGGCTGTTCCTGCACACTAACAAACTCATCAAAATAATTCAAGGGATATTTAAAAGGGGTTTGAGAGTTAGAATTTCGTTGGGGCTTCTCCTTGTTACTCTCCTTGAGAAGACCAAACATCATAACCTGAAAATCTCAACACCAAAAGTTAGGAAATAAATCCTCACACTCTCAATGTGTTTATCCTCACCCACACACGTGTTTCACTCTGATTTTTAAGGTAATCACTCAAGTTTCTTCTCAAAGTTCTAAGAAAGACAATCCAAGTTTCCAATGGGTTTCCCAAGCAAACAAACAATGAGATGAGATAGAAAGATAAGAAAATTTGGATTTGGAATCTGCTTTAACCTCCTCAAAGGCCGGATTTCTCCTCGGCCAGCAGGCTTTCTCTTCCACCACCAAACCACAAATCAAATTTTTCGAAATCTTTGAAACTTTTTTTTTCGATCTTTTCTTTTCTTTTCTTTTTTTTTTTATTTTTTATATAGTGGATGGTAATGAGGGGCCCAGATTCAAGATAGAAAGAAGAAGAAGTGTTTGAAGAAATTTAAATGGAAGATGAGAAGATGAAAAGATAGTACCGGTTGAGTGGCTCTGATACCACTTGATACGTCCTAGATTCGGACAGGATCACTCAAACGGACTGAAATGGATATGAACTCCAAAAGGAGAACTGGATGGGATGAATGGTGACACAAAGGGTTGCGGAAGGCCCAATGATACTACCAGACTTCAATCGTTGCCGGATGTGACGCACCGGTCCAACAAAAGAAGGATCGAAACTTGGAGATAACCTCACCAAGAAACTAAGAAATGTTCTAAGCAAAGAACAAAGAGATAAACTCATAAAAAGGGGAAAACAATCTGATTTATTTCGTGGCTTGTGATTACATATTTATACTACTTGTGGTCAAAGAAAGACTAAGAGTTTTTGTGGAAAACTAGAAACTTAGAAAACACAAACAAAGACTAAGACTTTTGACTAGAAATAAGTATGTTGTTGAATGCCTCTTGATATAGCCACGACCAGGACTTTGAAAGGTGAAGAATATGCTCCTGATATGGGCCAAGACATGTCCACTTGAGGCCTGGTCGAAATCCATCTTTTGCCTTAGCCAAAATTTGATCGGTTTCTCCATTTGGCCCAAACAAGTCTGTTTTTGAATCTTTTTGAAAACCATCAAGCCCAAGGATTTCTTGGAAATTTAGAACATGAATAATCACCTTTGGAATTATTGAATTGGTCGTTGGTTCATCAGAAATAAGGTTAGCCAATTCCAGCTTCTTGGGTGGTCGAACCAGCTCGGAAGATCGAACTAGCTCGCTCAGCTCGTCCAAGTGAGTGTCAATCCAGCTCAGCTCGCCTAGAATAATGTCAGTCCAACTCACTTGAGTATTAAGCTCATCCAATATAGTTTCCATTAGCTCATCCAGCTCCAAGGCAGTGTCGGTCCAGCTCACCTGAATGCGCACATGTCTAAATTCGCAAGAACTGAAGATCACCTGGTTTGTAAATGGCATAACTCCCACATATGAACTCCGTTTGATCTGATTCTTCTTCAAGGAGCTCCATAATTGAGTTGAGAACATTCTCCAAGTGATTTCATGCGTAGAAGCCTCGTGATTTGGAAGATATGAGTCAAACAATGAACATATATCATTACTGCTTTCCATGATATCTTTAAGGTTAATTGATCGTTGCTTCCACTTAGTAAATCCTTCCTTTTCCAAGTTAGATCCTGGCTCAATCATGGTATGATCAGCATGATCTGATGGTAAAACCTCGGTTGAGTCGAGCTGGTCGACAAGATCGCCATCTTGAGCCGTGTCCATGATCCAAGCAGGTCGGTGCTCGAACCGGGGCGCATCATTCCCTCCCTCTTCAAAAGGATTTGACCTCAAATCCATTTTACCTGAAACAAAAGAAAATGAATCAGACAAAAAGAATTTTGAAAACAAGTAAAATTCAATGCAAGATAAATTTGGAGAGAAACTTCCTTGGAGTTTTGAACTTATTTCCCTCAAGTATTTCCAATTCCATGTTCCAAGAACACAAGTGTGGTGTCGTTCTCCTCTACTTGCTTCCATCTGAAACTGATCCTTTATATCCTGCACTTTCAAAACAACTAGAGAAACCACATCAAATCTGCGAAAGAAATAATCAAAGGGTTTCTCTATCCTTAAGACATCAAAAACATGATCCAAGCTCTTAGGATAATCATCAAGCACGTGGGCAAGCATCAAGCAAGTAAAATGATCACCAAAAATTGTTTTATCAAGTTCAAAATTTGGCCAAGGTGTCAAACTGATAGGAAAAGCAAGAGACAATGCCAAATATAAAAGATTTTCTTCATGAACGAAATCAAAATGATCTTTTGGCCTAAGAAATTTCGGTTCATGCTTGTTCCTACACCAAATCTCTTTCAAAGCAGAGCTCAATGAAAACCTTTCATGAAAAGGTTTGAGCAAAACGTTTTTCAACCAAGTAAGAATATGTTTTCTCCTTGAAATTCTCGGTTTCAAAACATTTTCATGAAGAGTATAGACAATCAACTCATGATCCTTACAGTGTTTTTGGTTTAGACAAGAGAATGAATGAGGAAACACCTTTGGTTCATGGAGGATCGGTTTTGGCTCAGGACGCTTCTTTCTTGGGCCTGAATCTCCTTTAGAAATTTGGTACTCGCGGATAGACAGACTGAAGAACCTCTGATTTGGAAAATTCATAACTTCTTCATCCGTGAAGATTTTCATGCGATTCCAGGCCTCAGTAAATCCTTGTTGAGTTGGCTTTCCAGGAAAATTAAATTCAAGACAAAATACCTTCTGGTGGCCGAGATATCCTTCTTGGAGTGAACCTGTGTCGCTGACATCTCCAAGGTAGCCGGTTTCAACAAAGCTTCTCCAAAACTCATGTTGGGCACGGTCAATGCTTTCATTTCTCAGAGGCTGAACCTGTCTTCCCTGGATACTCAAAACAAACACTAAAATACCAGGATCAAATGTGCAAGACAAATACTTGTTCAAATCATGAATAAAGATCTTTTCCGAGAACAAGTAGCACACATTTCTTGGTGTTTTTCAGCAGCTAGCTTTTTGGGTTTATGATTTTCGAATTAGCTTAGGGTTTTGAGAGACGTATATGTGTTATTGATAATAGAATAGAGATTCCCTTTATATAGAAGTTACAAATAGACCATCATAAGATATATTGAAAGATAACAATTCCTAATCCAACGAGGAAAAAGAAAACACAAAAGCAATGGTTATTACATCTACATCAAATGGTTTATAACACATTAAACCAAATTTAGACAATTTGTATTTTGGATAGACCAGCAGGAATTGCGAAACAACTGATATCATCACTATCCAGGCGATGAAATTAGGTCACATCATCCCTCAAATTTATATACTTCCATCGTTCTCTCTGCCCACTTACTCTTGTATTCGACTGTTTCCATCATCCCCTAACAATCTCAATCTCTCGTTCCCAGGTTTCGATTCTCTCTCTCCAAATACAATCTTATTTGCTACGAACTTTGTCATCATGAGCTTCGTTTGATCCTTGATTTATGAGTAGTTAAGTTGTTGAATTTCAGTAAGAAGACGCGCAATTCCCAATCTTTGCAATATGAGTGACTCAGTTGAAACCGGAGCGCAAACATTGGTAAAAAGGGGAAGCCTTTACCCTCCAATCGAGCCATACAACAATGGGATTCTAAAGGTTTCAGATACTCACACACTCTACTGGGAGCAATCAGGAAACCCAGATGGCCACGTACGCTTTTTAGCCATTCTCTGTGGAAATCTTGAATAGATCAAAGCCTCTAACTTTTTCTATTCCTTTGTTGCAGCCAGTTGTTTTTCTTCACGGAGGTCCAGGAGGAGGAACGTCTCCTAATAACAGGAGATTCTTTGACCCTGAGTTTTATCGGATTGTTCTCTTTGACCAGGTTGGTTTCTTGATTATGTTGAGTGTTGACACTAACATTACATTATCTAACTCTTCATTTGTTTTTCTCCAGAGAGGTGCAGGAAAGAGTACACCGCATGCTTGCTTGGAGGAGAACACCACATGGGACCTTGTGACTGATATTGAAAAACTAAGGGAACATTTGAAAATTCCAGAATGGCAGGTGAATGTTTAAGATATTTGATTCCTCTTGTTGTTGATGCTAAATTCTGCATAAGATTGTGATAATTTTTTCCTCCGTTTTACCCAGGTTTTTGGCGGATCTTGGGGAAGCACTTTAGCACTTGCGTACAGCCAGTCCCACCCTGATAAGGTGCAAATCATTATGTTTGCAACAAGAGATAACCTTCACACGCTTTACTTTATTTGTTTGGTTTAAGGTTACTGGTTTGGTCCTTAGAGGGATCTTTCTGTTGCGAAAGAAGGAGATTGATTGGTTTTACGAGGGTGGTGCTGCTGCTATATATCCTGATGGTAATCTCTTGTTTCTCTCTGCTGGAGTTGTGATTATCATTTCCGTTTGCCTTTGTAGACATTTCTATATAAGCTTTAGTGATCATGGGACTAGAGTTTATTTTTGTACATGAGTCTGCCTCAAGAGCATCCGTTTTTCTCTTTCTTCATAAGTGTTTGTTTCTCTGTTTTTAATAGCTTGGGAGGAGTTCAGAGATCTTATTCCAGAAAACGAGAGAGGTAGCCTAGTGGATGCATATCACAAAAGACTGAACTCCAATAATCTGGAAACTCGAGTATGTTGAGATCTAATCACCTATTACACAAGAAAATACATTGACCATTGTTCCCTATTATCTTATAGTTTGTACTTGTAATAAATTTCTGTGTATCTCAGCAACGGTGATAATTGCATTATGATCTTAATAGTATGCAGCTGCAAGAGCTTGGACTAAATGGGAAATGATGACTGCTCATCTTCTTCCAAATGATGTAAACATTCAAAAGGCAGAAGATGATAAGTTTTCATTGGTTAGTACGAGGACTGTGCCAATCTTATACTATCTGTGGAACTCTGTAAATCTTTTAGTTTATTTCTTAAGACCTTGCTCTACAGGCGTTTGCAAGGATTGAAAATCACTACTTTGTTAACAAGGCTTTCTTTCCCTCGGACTCATACTTGCTGGACAATATTGATAAAATAAGACATATCAAGACCACCATTGTTCAGGTGCTTACTTCAGATAAGAAGTTGATTTGTGGGTTCCAGTTATAGTGTTTTGTGGATTGGATATCTGTCTATTTAGCCGCAACCAAAGGACTTAAACTGTGTGTTTGTTTATAACAATGGGTAGGGAAGGTATGACGTAGTTTGTCCTATGATGTCTGCTTGGGATCTGCACAAAGCATGGCCAGAGGCAGACCTCAAGGTAAAGCTAAGTCTTTTTTTTTTTTATCTTAGTTCTCTTTTGGTTTGTTTTTACTTATTGGTAACGGGACCCATCGCCTGCAGATTGTTGGTGATGCTGGACACTCGGCAAATGAGCCTGGAATAGCAGCAGAACTCGTGGTTGCAAATGAAAAGATGAAAGCTTTTGTGGGATGAAAATATTTGATGGACTGCGTTCATATCTTAGTGACTTGTGTTCATTTCTTCGAAGTTAATTACTGCAATGTAACTTTACATTCACATTCACAGCCGCATGAGCATTCACATAGTTTGTTGTTAACGTGAACCAAATGTTATTGTCCCACAAAATCATTTTGAATGTTAATTCTGCGTAAAGAGTAAGTGATCTCTAAAACATTATTTGAGAAAACATTATTTGAGAAGTGATTTGGCACATGGTATAATTGATATAGTATAATTGATGATATAACATTGTTTATGGATAAATATAGTAGGCAGAATTGCCAAATGTGACTCAAAACTTGGAGTCAAACCTAAAAGAATACCCAAACTTAGGTCAAAGGCAAAAGTAACTTAAAAGGCTATTGAAATTACAACTATCCCCTTGTGAACAAACAAAAAAACGGAATTTTTTTTACGTTTCTAACCCTCGCAAGTCGTCCAGACGACTTAACTTTAAGTCGTCTGGACAGTTATTCTTAAACATAATTTAAAAATTTTGTAAAAAATATTTTGATAAGTGAAAAATGGGAATTATGTAATTAACATATGTCTTAAGAGATATAAATTAAGATATAACAAATTTCAATTGTTTTCAGCATAGATGAGTGAAAGTAGTGAGTCATGATATTCTTTAGTTTATGTTTCATCAACATATGTTGTAGTATTGTATATGTTCTTAGGGTTAGATTTTGGAAAGCATTAAAACCGTTTTTGAAAAATTTAAAAATTACCTAAGCGTGTTCATTTCTGTGTATAGTAAACAGTATTGAAGTATAATTTGATTTTATAACGTGGTTAGTTAGTTAATTTAGTCATTTTAGTTTAGGGTTTCATTTTAGGGTCTAGGACGACTTAACATTTAGTCGTCTGTGAACGGACAACTAAATATTAAGTCGTCTGATGTACATTATCCGCCAGACGACTTATTTGTAAGTCGTCTAAACCGGACCAAACCTTAAATTTTTCCACTGTACTTTTAAAGCTAACCGGATTATTTACCCAATATATAAGGTGATTTTTTTTTCTGTGTTAATTTTTCGCAAAAACCCTAACAGTTCTCTCTCAAAGGCGATATCAAAGGCGATTTCGAGTTCCCACTATTTCCGAACAAACCATCGTTCTCAACGTCGGCTATCTATCTCACTTCATTCTCACCGTTCTCACCGCCGCTTCCTCTAAACAGGTAGTATAAGCCGCTTCTTCTAAACCCTAGCGCCGCCGCTTCCTTTGTTGTTTAGTTAGGTTGGATGTTGTTTTCCTCTCATTTTACGGTTACGATTTGTGATTTCAAGCAATTTGTGGATATTTTCATTTCAAATTAGGGTTTCAAAGATTGGGGCTTTCAATCGATTTGTGGTCTAGTTAGGTTGGATGTTGTTCTCCTCTCATTCGTCTGGTCAGCTTTCAAATGTTCTACTGGAAGTCTTGGTAGACTTATAATTAAGTCGTCTGGAAAGTCTTCCAGGTGGACGACCCAGACGACTTAATCTAAGTCTTTCAGGTGGACGACCCAGACGACTTAGAATTAAAATGTTTCCAATTCGTTTCTTGTTTGCAGATGGCGAATCAGCATGAACCTCACTTCTTGAAGCCTCTGCTTCCTTGTTTCGACTGTGGCGTGGTATACACACGCTCTCTATTTCTCCTCTGTTTATTTCCTTTGCTTATCTTCTCCTTTGTTGACTTGTAGACAATACCACTTGCCTTCTACTCAAAACACGTACAAGGCAAGCCGAACGAAGGAAAATGGACACTACGATCGGACGCTTCACACCAAACTTGGGAAGTTATACAAGAAGGAAGAAGACTCACCGATGGTTGGGAAGACTTCGCCCAAACACACTCCCTTTGCATCGGTGACATTCTCGTGTTCAAAAAGGAAGGAGACATGGTATTTCATGTGACTCCTTTCGGTCGTAGTGGTACTGAGATTCAGTATACACCTCCTCAAGGGGATGATGCTGCGGATTGTGCCTCAACTTCCTCGCCTCTTCCTAAATGATGGATGTTTGTCTTGCTATTGTCTTATTGTAATCTGCTTCTAGCGGACTTGTAATGGATGACTTCTATGTTGTTGTCCCCTTGTTTCAAAATGTTTTTAAACCTATGACTTGTAATGGATGATCAACTTTTATAACTACAACTCCTTTTTCCTCTATGTACAAATCATGGTAACACCATTGTGGATGGTCTTAGTAGACGACTAATAATTAAGTCGTCTGGAAAGTCATCCAGCCGGAAGATTTGTCAGACGACTTAATTTATTAGTCGTCTAAGAAGTCTAACACAAATTCTAACACAAATTTAAAAATTACCTAAGCGTGTTCATTTCTGTGTATAGTAAACAGTATTGAAGTATAATTTGATTTTATAACGTGGTTAGCTAGTTAATTTAGTCATTTTAGGGTCTGGAAGACTTAATATTTAGTCGTCTGTAAACGGACGACTAAATATTAAGTCGTCTGATGTACATTATCCGCCAGACGACTTATTTGTAAGTCGTCTAAACCGGACCAAACCTTAAATTTTACCACTGTACTTTTAAAGCTAACCGGATTATTTACCCGATATATAAGGTGATTTTTTTTTTTTTTATTTTTCGCAAAAACCCTAACAGTTCTCTCTCAAAGGCGATATCAAAGGCGATTTCGAGTTCCCACTATTTCCGAACAAACCATCGTTCCGGCTATCTATCTCACTTCATTCTCACCGTTCTCACCGCTGCTTCCTCTAAACACTAGCGCCGCCGCTTCTTCGAAACCCTAGCGCCGCCGAGTTCCTCTAAACCCTAGCGCCGCCGCTTCCTCCGAACAAACCGTCGCTTCCTCTAAACACTCATTGCCGTTTAACATAAAACGTTGTCTCTATCAATTTACTCATTCTAACCGTTTCACGTTTATTTTTTCAGATCTATAACCGCAATGACGAGTACTCCTTCCGCGACTAGTCAGGTACTCCTTCTGCGACTAGTCAGGTCCGCTTTAAAGTTTTCTACTGGAAGACTTGTAATTTAAGTCGTCTGAAAAGACTTCCAACTGGACGACTTAGTAGACGACTTAATATTTAGTCGTCTACTAAGTCGTCCAGTTGGAAGTCTTTCCAGACGACTTGTAATATTAGTCGTCTACTAAGTCGTCCAGTTGGAAGTCTTTCCAGACGACTTAATTACAAGTCGTCTACTAAGTCGTCTTGTTAGATTTAGCTTGTTTAGCTTATCTCTATTGTTGTCTTTGATTATTTTGCAGACAAAAAGGATGGATATTCCAGAACTCCCCCGTAGGTTATACACATTAGAGGAAGAACCAGAAGCCCACAATAGCATTTCGTATCACACAGATAATAGCAAGTTGTACACTGCTCTTAGGGAAGCCCTTACTGATGAAGAATTTGAAGAGCTCAAGGAGTCGAGTTTGGGAGTTTTCATCAAATTCAAGGAGCAGGGATTTGGTTGGGCTTCAAGGCTGGTTCACTACATGCTCAGTTTCAAGCTGGACATCAAGAAGAAGTATGAGATGTGGTCTCTCGTTGGTCCAGAACCGTTGAGGTTTTCACTGTTAGAGTTTGAAAACCTCACTGGTCTAAACTGCGAATACATCGAGGACCTTGAGAGACCAAAATGTGAAGTTACCAAAGAGATGGTATCTTTCTGGGGGATGCTGGGAGTTCATCTGGAAGCAGGCCCAACTACTGATCAGATAATAGCAGCGCTGAAGAGATGCGATGATTGGTCTAGGGAAGATCGCAAGCGGCTCGCGTACCTTTCCATCTTCGCTGGATTCATTGAAGGGAGAAAGTTTTCAACCGCTACACGATCTAGTCTTGCAAGGCTAGTGATGGACTTAGAACGGTTTGAGAATTATCCATGGGGGAGAGTCGCGTTTAAGGTGCTGATGGACTCTTTGTGGAACAAAGATATCACTGGCTGTTACACGGTGGATGGGTTTATACAAGTTCTTCAGGTCTGGGTATACACAGCTATGCCGGAATTGGGTGCTAGTATTGGTGTTCCCAGAGCAAACAGTCCGTCTCCACCGATACTGGCTTACGAGGGCAGCAGAGGTCGCAGATCAATGAAAGCTGCTATCTTGAAACAGGTATTTACTTCAATCCAAAAGACTGCGCAGACGACTTATACTAAAGTCGTCTGGAAAGTCTTCCAGCTGGAAGACTTACCGGACGACTTTAGTATAAGTCGTCTGGAAGGTCGTCCAGCTGGACGACTTAGTAGACGACTTAATTATAAGTCGTCTGGAAGGTCGTCCAGCTGGACGACTTAGTAGACGACTTTTAATTAAGTCGTCTATTTAGTCTTTTTTTCAAATATCTAACTCGATTCTTCTATTTACTGCAGACCCGCGTGATCAACTTTGTTGAGAAGGACCTTAGTGAAATGTGGCCAAAATGGGACTCCGAGGTTGAGGACCTGCCCGCGGAGAACATTATTAAAGTCATGTATGATCGGAGACCGTGGAAGTGGACCATGGATTGCTGGGAAGTCACTGGTACTAAGGTCTATACCAAACCTAAGGTTGTGACTCCATCGAAGAAAGCCACAGAGATGGTTGTGGTGGAGGAGGAGGAAGACAATCCAAGACCTCTGAAGAAAGCTCGTAAAGGGGCTAGTGAAGAGGCTCCTAAAGAGGCTCCTACAGAGGCTCCTAAAGAGGCTCCTAAAGAGCCTAGTGAAGAGGCTATTGGGATAACCAGAGAGGAGATGGCAAATATGTTCAAGGAAGTAGTTGAATGTATGAAACATGGGTTTACTTTGTGGCGTGTACACTGTAAAGTACATTGAATGTCATGCTCTTGGGGTCCCCTTTAACGAAAGAGACTTTGCTAGGTCCAACGCGAAGTCTATGAGGGATAAGATGGCGGTGGCTTTATTTACGGAGCTTGGTGATCTGCATTTGAAAGAAAACCAGGATGGTGATAAGTTCGTGGGCATGTATGATTAGAACTTGTCTTCGTAAATCCCCTGTATAGTTCGTGGGCATTAGAACTTGTCTTTGTAAATCTCTCTTTGTAAATCCCCTGTAACTCATTCTCTGTTAATAACAATCAAGTCAATTGACTCACTTTCAGTCTTTGTATTTAAACTTGATTTTGTAACGATTTGTATTTATTCTAGGCTCAAAAGAAATACAACAAAAGACAAACAGTTAAGTCGTCTGGAAGGTTTTCCAGCTGGACGACTTATATTAAGTCGTCTGGAAGGTTTTCCAGCTAGACGACTTACAGTTAAGTCGTCTGGAAGGTCTTTTAGATGGACGACTTTCAGTAGAAGGTCGTCTAAATTTTATAAAATACAGTGGACGACTTAGTAGAAGGTCGTCTAAAAATAAAATACAGTGGACGACTTAGTAGAAGGTCGTCTAAAAATAAAATACAGTGGACGACTTAGTAGAAGGTCGTCTAAATATAAAATACACTGGACGACTTAGTAGAAGGTTGTCTAAATATAAAATACACTGGACGACTAGTCAACTGGTTGTGTACATTTTTGTTTCGTATGGCCAGTTTCCTTGCAGTTTGAGCATCTATAAGCCCTGTGTTTCTTCCTGGGTTTGTGTCCTCTCATCCTAGATAGCTCCAACCAAGATTGCCATCTTGATTTCTTCTGTCTCCCTGGACCACGCTTTACGTATGGAGGAAAGCATTCTCGTTCCTCAATATGTTGTGACACGATAGGATATATATTCTCTGAGTATCCTGCATACAAATAATTCTTTGAGTACACTGGACATACAAGTGTGGAGATATGCAAACCAACATGTGTTCCAGCAGCTATAGCATGAGAGCAAGGTATTTTCTCCACTGCATAGACACCACAATCACACTTTGCATGTTCCAAATCAACCACACAGTCCATTTTGCCACCTTTCACAAAGAATCGCCATCCATCAATTGGTTGGACCGTCATCGTATCTGCTATCTCTGTTCGAACAGCAAGCAAGTATTCAACACCCCGGCTATGTTGAGTTGGGAGACTCAAAGCATCTTGTCTCCTTTTCCAATACCATTTTCCTAACTTCTCCCTTATGAACTCCAGCAGGAACGGAATCGGAAATCCTCTTGCTCGCTTCAGTGCGGAATTAATAGATTCAGCGATGTTGCTTGTTTTTATGTTGTATCTGTTCCCCTTACAATAAACCCTTGACCATAGGCTGGCGTCGGCATTCTCCAAATACGTTGCAAGTTCCGGGTTTGCACTCCGTATCTCAGCCATGTACCGGTCATAATCGTAAACCGTGTGAGCATAAGCAGCCCCTTTCACCAAGTACAAGAGATGTTTCCCTTTAAACTTTTTGACAATGTTATCTTGAAGGTGATAATAACATATTCCTCGGGTTGCCCAAGGAAACACCTTATCACACGCACTTTTAATGGCCGCGTGCCGGTCGGAGACTATCACCAGAGGCTTGTCATGAGATATACAACTAGCCAATTTTGTGAAAAACCATTCCCAAGAAGGATCATCTTCAGCATCCACGATCCCAAAAGCCAATGGGAATATCTGAAAATTCCCATCTTGTGCGGCTGCAACTAACATAACACCTCCATACTTTCCACTTAGGTGAGTTCCATCCACCACAATGACTCTTCTCTGATAATTAAAACCTTTGATAGAAGCTCCAAAAGAGAGAAATAGATACTTAAATCTTTTCATAGAATCAAGTTCTATAGCCGTGATAGAATCAGGATTTGCAATGGAGATTTGCTCGAGATATGATGGCAGACGCGAATACCCTTCTTCTGCTGATCCTCTCACCAATGTTTGTGCATATAACAGTGCTCTGTATGAAGTGGTGTAATCAAGCGCCATGCCAAACATGTTCCTCATTGCATCAGTGATATGCTGCGGAGTTATCCCATCAATGATTCCAACACGATCAATGAAAAGACTACCAACATACTTCGGAGTACAGTGTCTCCGCTGAGCGATTCGGTCTCCCACTGAGCATAAATGTTTTTCCACATACTTTGTTACCCAAAACGTGTTTGTCCCATGTTTCACACTCGCTCTGATCTTCCATCCACAACCGCTAACCCGACATGTTGCCACAAGGAGAGTTTTCGTTGATTTGTATATTCTGAAAGAAAACCTACCCCTCACTGCTGCCAACCGCAGCTCTGAAAGCAGTGCATCCTTGCTAACAAAACTCTGGTTGACATAGATACTGGTACCATCCGATTTTCCTCCTTCAATAGCATTTGTCTTACCATATGTCTTTTCGATTTCTTCAAAACAAATATTATCATCATCTTCCTCGTCCTCATCTTGAACCTTTCCATAAAGACTGTAATCCCCACCATTCTGATCCGTTTCACCAACAATAGAGTTATCAGCATCCTCCTCCCCATTTTCCTCCTCCCCATTTTGATTTTCATCTGCAACAAACTCATTATCACCAACATCTTCAAAACATTCATCAGCTTCATCATTATCACCAACATCTTCAAACCATTCACCAGCTTCATCATTATCACCAACATCTTCAAACCATTCACCAGCTTCATCATTATCACCAACATCTTCAAACCATTCACCAGCTTCTTCCCTTTTCTCTGAAACCGTTTCCACCTTGCTGCGGCTTGATACACAAAGACATACTCTATGCGTTTTGAGTATCTCGAGCAAGTTTCGAACTTGTCTATCACTTGTAACATGAATGGGAGGACTGCCTGGAGCCATCATCATTTCTGCTGGTAATGAGTAGCTAATCTCCACAGTCACTGTTCTCATGTCCAGGTTATAATCTTCTTGAGCCATTGCAACAAGTTCAGCATGTGTTGAATCTTCATTCAATAAAAACAATCTTGATCCTTTGAGATCATCAACCACAAAATCCCAACGGCAATCTTTCAACAACCATTCTCCATACACTGCTTGTAACTGATGAATCATCTGCAAATATTCAAAATAAAACACATTAGTAAACATAGAGAAAATGAAGAACTTCACTAAACATTGCCGCAGACGACATAGAAGTAAGTCGTCCAGAAGACTTAAAGGTAAGTCGTCTAAAGAGGTCACTTTTGCAATTGAAAATTAAATGGGACGACTTAATTCTAAGTCGTCCGGCTTTGTTTGTTAAAAAAAAACTCCAGACGACTTATATATAAGTTGTCTACGACTTATATATAAGTTGTCTACGAAAAAGGGCTTGTTTTGCATTTGACCGAATCGTGTCAGATCTTTGACTATTGCTGGACGACTTATAATTCAGTCGTCTCTGAGAAAGTTAAAATTTCAATATTTTATTCAAACTAGACGACTTAAACGTAAGTCGTCCTAGGTTAGTTTTGTAATTGAAAAATAAAACTTGAAATTTAACTTTCTCCAGACGACTTAATTGAAAGTCGTCCAGAGAGACGACTTAATTTAAGGTCGTCCGGGTGAAGCAAGGTTTGACCAGAAAACTTGGGAAAACTTCTGGACGACTTTGCTTTCCTGGACGACTTGAAATAAAGTCGTCTGTCTGGACGACTTTCAATTAAGTCGTCTGGAGAAAGTTAAATTTCAAGTTTTATTTTTCAATTACAAAACTAACCTAGGACGACTTACGTTTAAGTCGTCTAGTTTGAATAAAATATTGAAATTTTAACTTTCTCAGAGACGACTGAATTATAAGTCGTCCAGCAATAGTCAAAGATCTGACACGATTCGGTCAAATGCAAAACCAGCCCTTTTTCGTAGACAACTTACATATAAGTCGTCTGGAGTTTTTTTTTTAACAAACAAAGCCGGACGACTTAGATTAAGTCTTTCGTTTTGACCAGAAGACTTATCAGTAAGTCTTCTACATACAGATGACTTAAGAGTAAGTCTTCTACGCGAACAGATCTTGAAAAAAATTCAAATTCGTACCTTAAACTAGGTGAGATGACTTCGTTTGCACACAAGGTCTTCTCCAACCACCCAGAACCTCAAACGAAAGCAAAACGAAAGAAATATGGCTCTGTCAACCGTAAAATATTTTGAATCAAAAGCTTGAGTTTTTTGGATGAATATGGAGAGAAAGTGAAAGAAATGTTGTTTTTAGTTCATAACAGGTCGTACAACGTTGTTGAACTATTCATTAAAGGGCATTAAAAGCTCCAAACAGGTAGTACAAGGTTGTTGAACTATTCATGGTAGTGGCAATGTTGTAAATACTTGAAGATGATGAGGTTGAGACAGTAAAGAAGCCATTTTCGAAAAACCAAAAAAAAAAAAGTTAATGGCATTTTCGTAGATAAAATGCAGGTGTGGGGTGAAAATCTCAAAAAAAAATGAGTCAAACAGAAAAGGTTAGTTTTCTGTTTGACTCCAAGTTTTGAGTTACTTTTGCAAATAACCCAATATAGTAAGGTATCTCTACAATTAATTTCACTAAAAAAAATAACATGACATGCTATAATTAATGACATGACTTATTGACAAATATGACATGATAATTACTTTTTGGTAAACTTTTTAAAATATAAAAATTACTAATATAACAACATTAAAATAAATATATTTAATATGATATTAAATAATATAATAATAAAAATATATATAAGTCTAATTTTAATAATCATACAATTTTTAATATTAAACAAAATTTTCAAAACTTCATACATTTTTTAAAAAATAATAAACTTTTAATCGTAACATCATTTATTTCTCTTTGATATCTACAAATTTTAAAAATTCTGTTTATTTTTATTTTTAATAATTATAAAAAAATTATATCAATTATATATATATATATATATATATATATATATATATATATATATATATATATCTTTTCTTATATAATTTAAGATAAATTAAAATATTTATTTTAACTAGTTTTTTTATTTAACTAAATTAAATCTTTTATTAAAATACTAGTATATAAATAATAAAATCTAGAATATTAACATAATTTTATTTTAAATAAAATTTAAATTAAAAAATCTATTGCTGCACATTGTGCAGGAAAACACCTAGTACCAAACATGAAATGAGTGTTGTGGTCAAAATCGCATACGACAGAATCAAAGCTTGAAACTTTCCGGAAAAAGTCTTCTTTAGAAAAAAGGAGATAATATTTCAAAGGAAAGAAAGACGGAAAAAACGAAATCAACTTTCGTATAACGAATTGATATGACAAGTCCCAAAGCAAACGAACACCGAGTATCGAAACAACGAAAGCAGCTGTGGGTTTTGACCATCAAACTCGCCCGTTCGGTGAATTGGACCAATCCAACTCCCCTAATAGGCGATTTGGGTTGAGCACCACGGCCAACTCACCCATTCGGCGAGTTGAACCGAGAACATTAGTCAACTCGCCCATTCGGCGAGTTGGGCCGAGCATCACAACCAACTCGCCCGTTCGCTGAGTTAGACCAAGAATGTTGGTCAACTTGCCAAACGGGCGAGTTGGGTCGAGCACCACGGCCGACTCGCCGAACGGGCGAGTTGGACCGAGAACGTTGGTTAACTCGCCCATTCGGCGAGTTGGGCCGACCACGACAGTCAACTCGCCCATTCGGTGAGTTGGGCCAACCACGACGGTTAACTCGCCCACTCGGCGAGTTGGACCAGTACAACTAGCCGAATGGGCGAGTTGGGGAGACCATGATGGTTTGTCTTTTGTATTGCATAAAAGGATAAATGTTAAGTTCAGAAGATAAATGTCAAGTTCAAAGGATAATTGTAAAGTTTTCAAAGATAAACATGAAGATCGAAGGAAAATGGAATATTCCCGGAAAGTGATAAACTCGATCAAAGGCAGAAAAGGAAAGAGTAAACCGCCTCTAAGAGTAGTATATAAAGATGTTGAAATTGAAGAAGCAAACAGAGGCGATTCACTACTCAGAGCAAACATAGCACTTAGAGAAATTTAGGCATATTTTTCCGTTTTATCTGTCATCGAGTTACGACTCAACTAGGTTTAGTCAAGTATTCAAGGTTAGAACTAGGAACTCGCTGACGGCTCTTACTGCTTAGGCTTACCTGTTGTAACGCTCAAACCACAAATTGAGAATAAGATCTAATTTTCTCTCTTTTCGTTTTATGGATTCATAATAATTTTGTTTGTTCTCATTGTTTGATTGCTTGGCGTGTGGTTTGGAAGATATCGGGGAACTCTGGAAAAGTTAGGTTTACTTGGCTTTCCTATTTTTATCAAAAAATCCACAGTATGAATTTTGGTTCACACAGTTTGGCGCTAGAAGGAGGAGGGGGTACAGATCAATCTAACTCTCAACCACCATCAATCGATCAAAATTGTGAGCTCATGATCTTAATAACCAACAAACTCGCGATGAAAACACCATCGACAACAACGTTTAAAACACTCCGACAACGAATGTCACTGCTGTTAACGCTGATGCAAATATCACAACGTTGGAGGAGGTTAAGAAGATGTTCTCGACTTTCGAAAGGAAGTCTGCGGAACAAGAG
Source organism: Moricandia moricandioides (assembly GCA_905132885.1). Classification (NCBI taxonomy): domain Eukaryota; kingdom Viridiplantae; phylum Streptophyta; class Magnoliopsida; order Brassicales; family Brassicaceae; genus Moricandia; species Moricandia moricandioides. Next base: position 24,660 of record CAJHQQ010002250.1, read on the forward strand.
AAGGTCATGATCTCCCTCGCTAAACAGGTTGAAACCCTAACAGCATGGACCAGTGCCGTTCTTCCGCGTGGAACAACCAGGATACGTGGGAGAAGGCTCAATTTTGCAACTCCCTTGGACCGATTCGGGAACGTGCAGGAAAAACCGTCTGGATAAAATCACGACGAAAACACTCCTGCACCGGCACGAAAAAATCCAGCGGATCTTCCCCCCATTGAAGAAGAAAAAGAAGAAGGTGAAATCGAGCCCGTTGAGGTGGATTCTAGAAGCCAGTACGAACCCACGGACATGCATCCACGTCGTACAAGGAGCCACACTGCTCCTCAAGAATCCCTGTTTGGAGATCTTATGACAGAAGAAGAAGAGGCCATCTTCTGGAGCGAACATGAAGAATTGGCCGAGAAGCAAACTCGGAAAACTCGCGGTAACTGCCGACAAGATCAGAAATCCGCCTTTAAAAAGTCTTAGATCCGCGATCTCCGCAATAGTCTCAGGAAAAAAGTAGCCAAGGTTGGGGTGGTACAGTCTCAAATCCATCATGCTACTAGCACCGCACCAGAGATCGATCAACTACTCGAAGAAGCTCTCAAAACGCCCTTCACAACTCGCATCACCGAGACTCGAGTTTTGGACCTTGGAAAGATCAAGGTGACGCCTTACGACGGTACAACTGATCCCAAGGAACACTTTCAGGCTTTCCAGATCGTGATGGGAAGAGCTTAGTTTATAGAAATCGAAAGAGACGCCGGAGAATACAGCCTCTTCGTCGAAAACCTTCAGGGGGGGGGGGGGGGGCAGCGCTCGAATGGTTCTCTCGCCTAAGGCGAAATTCAATCGAAAGGTTCCGCAACTCGCTTCGGAGTTTCTCAAACAGTACTCTATGTTTATAGATCGAGAAACCTCTGACGTCGAACTCTGAAGCCTTTCCCAGGGAGAGGACGAATCTCAACGCGCCTTCATTAAACAGTTCAAAACCGCTATGGCAAAAGTCAGCGGAATTAGCGAAAAAGTGGCCATAGACGCTCTCTGAAAGACGCTATGGTACAAGTCAAAGTTCAGCAAGTGGATCACTTTGGAGAAACCGCGTACAATCCAGGACGCGCTCCACAAAGCTAGGGACTACATATTCATCAAAGAGGAGACAAATGTTTTATCGTGAAAACATAAAGCAATCAAGACGTCTTTAATAGATCTAGGGTCGGATCAGAAGTCAAAAAAGAAAAGCCCTTGCAACGACAAGAACGCCAATCGCGAGGAAGAAGAAACCCGAGGAGCACATAGTTACGCCATCAACTCTGGATTAGAGCACGGCCGGACAACGGGAAACACATGGACCTGGAATCCGAGCTACGACGAGAATGTCTTCTGCGACTTCCATCAAGCTCGCGGCCACTCAACCATCAACTATAAAGTTCTTGGGGCTAGACTAGCAGCGAAGCTAATCGCAGGGGAACTTTCCGAAGTTTCCAGTGTGAAAGACCTCATCTGTAATTTAGACCGCACTCCAAAAAATGACGAGGCTCCTCAAACGGACACCCGTGGAAACAAATCGGGAGAAAAGCGTGGAGGGAGGCAAGATGAGCATGGTAATGAGAATAACCCGCCGCCGAGTTAACATGATCATCGGGGGATCCCAGTATTGCGGTCACACCTTCTCAGCCATCAAGGCTTATCAGCGCAATGCTGAGACTAGCACAAACTCGCCCAACTGGTTTGCACCCCAAGAATTCCTGAAAGGAGCAATCAAATTCGAAGAAGAAGAAGCCGGCAGGATCGATCAGCCCCACTGCGATCCGCTAGTCATCGATCTCGTGATAAGAGACCTCTAGGTCGCCAGAGTTCTCATCAATACATGCAGCATTGTCAACGTCATCTTCCGCGACACTCTCAGACGAATGAACGTCGAGATAGGAGAAGTGGTACCATCTCCTAAGCCGTTGACCGATTTTTCGAGCACAACATCGATGACCCTTAGATCTATCAAACTACCTGTCTCAGCAAAAGAAGTCACTAAGATCGTTGACTTTGCGGTTGTCGGTCACCCGACCATCTACAACATCATCATGGGCATGCCTTGGTTAAACGCCATGAAGGCAGTCCCGTCGACTTACCACCTGGGCATCAAAATTCCCGACTCACAACAGGAGCCGCAATCTAGGGATGCCAGCAACAGTCGAGAAGTTGCTTCTTCGCCAAGCATAAACTAAGGCAAGTCACGACCACCGCAATGATGAAGCCCAAACGAGCGAAGCTAACTCAAAAAACGGCCGAAGAAAAACAAGTTTCGGAGCCCAACATTTCGACCCAACCAGAGAAGGAAAATCCAGCAGAAGACGTCAATCCCGCGATTAGCACGATCTACGCAAACACAACAATCGAGTAAACACACTCGCGCAAAAAACGGAGCTACGAGATGGCTTGATCCTCGAAAAGGGTACGTAGGCAGCTCGCCCAAAACATGAGTTCAGATATCCCCCTCTCCAAAAAAAGGGGGGGAGTGGGTACATATACGAATATCCGTGTATTCCCGCATTCTTAAAATATTTGCCTTGTACTCAATATTTTTGAAAAACTTCTTTCGGCAATAAAGATTTCATTAAAATCTAGAAAAATCTCCTTTACCACGAAAAACGTCTCATGATACTTTCGGAAAAGCATTCGCATACGAGCAAAACGATTATCGCACCAACCCGAAAACTGAAACTCGCGAAAAATCATCCCACCTCAAAACGAATCAACAACGTACTAATTCGTCAAGAAGAGAAAATTTGTCACATGGATCAACATGTTCCGCCAAACTCCCTCACATACATACCCTGGTCGCATCGTCGAATCCGAGTCCCAACCTAAAAACGAGATCCCGATCTCGCATACTCGGAAAAAAAATTAATAACACAAAGAGTGTTTCCGAAAAGAACAGGCGAGACGTCGCCTAGGACTTTGAGAACACACACTCCCAATAAATCCATGACTACAAAACTACGAACGCTGGCCGATTGGCCCCACCGAGCATTTTAGCCGTCCTCGCACATCCGACTAGGATAAAACAGAGCTCTATAAAAGAAATCCGAAATTTTGCTCAGCACTTCCGGAATACTTAAAAATTGTCTCCGGAGATATGCTTGACTCCGACCAGACAAGTCATATAAGCCAAGAACTAATCGCGGACTTTAAATCGGAACGGAGTCAGGTTAAAATCGCAACATGCAAAACGAAAAAAACCGATTAGTCATCGCAAAGCCTCAAACCGAAAGTAAACCTAGGTCTTACCCTAAATCCAACACACTGGTATCTAACGTCTCGAGGCATGATATCAAAAAGATACCAGATCCTGAAAGCATGTCTCTTCGCCAGCATCTAAACGCTCCCGAAACTTTGAAAACTACTTAAACATCACAGACCAGCAACGAGTAGGAAGATCCACAAAAAGGGGTAAGGAGGGAGATGACAACTCAAATCCTTCCCTCCACAATCAACAAAAACTCGAATAATCATATTAAACCAATAACATGATTTATACAAGAAACATAGTTTATAAAAAAAAATGGCCGGGATCGGAAGCCAAACATGGCCAGTCCCACCACACATTATAAAGGGAACACTTTCCCAATAAGACAAATAACCCTAGGATAAATTGTTAGGGTCAAAGCACCGGTCATCGACCTCCCGATCGAGTAATTATTCACATCCAGGGGTGCCGTCGGCTGATTCACCTCACATGTCTCGTCAGGAGATCCCATCTCGACTTCCACCGTGTTGGGAGAAACAGGAATCAGATCCCATTGCTCCCAAATCCTCTCCTCGATTTGAAGAATCGCGAAGTCCATATTGGCATCGTTCATGCGCCCAGTCTGCCTCGCGTACTCAACATCAAACGAGTAATCAGGAACTTGTGTAAGTTACAGCCTACCCACGGCACCGCGACACTCGCGATAATCACCAAGAGTCTTATAAATCCCCTTTAGCTCCCAAACTCGCTCGAGAACCCATTGCGACGGCTCCTCATCATTTTGGCCATCTCTCTCTTTCCTTGCCTATAGGCTCGGCGAACCTCCGTCGCAACCGATTCTCTTTCGCAATGACGGGAATTCTCCAGCTCATCTTTCAGACGAGCAATCTCCTTGTCAGCCATCTCAGCCCTGAATTGAGCCATGCGAGCCTCCTAATTTCTCACATCAAGAGCCCGGTTCATCATAAAGAGACCCTACAAAAACTCTCGAAGTAAAAAAGGATCAGACTTATTAAAAATAAAAATATATATATGTAAGAACCGAGACCTACCGCGTTGACCATCCTCGAGGCCTTGGTAAAATCTGGAACCTCACTGGACCCTCTCTCTGCAGGAGGAAAGTTGAAGTCAAACAGCTTGTTAAAATCAATCTGTTCACCTCTGTTGCCATCCACCTGACTATTAAGATAATCTCTAAGTACATTGTCGCGAGAACATGGCTCGACAACCACGTCATCGTCAATGATAACGTGTTTCTATTTGCAAGATCTGGACCTTTCCTCCTCCATCGAGCTTCGTACGGAATGAACCCGTTCATGCTTGATTCTGTCTCTTCCTCCACTACTAAATCTGGTTGAAACCGAGAACGATGCAGAGCCACAGCACGACGAACCCGCTTTGCAGTAAACGCTTCCCAAAAGAATGGACCACCCCAAAGAATATCCCTGGTGGTTCGCAAGCCTTCCGGAGACGGAGGAGAGGGTTAGTCTCTGTAAAACGAAAAATAAGCATGTAAGCTCAGAACATCGTCAGAACCAAAGCTAGTGGGTACCCGATCGAGAATACCTCTCCAGCCCCATCTATTCCTAAAAAGAGGAATGCAACTCTCCTCCACAGATGTGTTGTTCACACGAACAAAGAAAAAATGCTCCTTCAAGTCGCGATAGTTCGATATGAACCCTGTTATAATCGTCATTCCTGGTCAAGGCCTCAGCTGAACGATGCCTGAATTTCCCAGGGGCATCAACATGGTCTAGATGATCAACATAGAGGGTCATACCCCGCTCGTAACTCAGCACCAAAATCCCAACGATGTGCTGCAAACCACACAGGTTGACTTGACTGACCGACAACCTGAACCGGTTGAACAGCCGCACAATAACTTCTGGGATGGGAAACCATAAGTGGCATTGCATTAAATATGCCTCGTAACATGTAAAATAACATTCGGGTGGAGATCCAGCAACTTGCCCTTCTCTCGGAAGAAGAAACTCTACTGACTCTGGAACTCTGCAGAAGTTCCGAATGGACCAAGCCCATTGGGACAACTCTCACTCGGACAGCCGGCAACGGGGTTAGCACGAAACGGAGGAGGAGCCCATGTTCCGGGCCTAGGAGGTTCCACTTTGCCCCTAGCAGCCCAGTACGCCTCGGCCTCCCCTGGATCGACCGAGTGTACGGTGAACTCCACCTTGGGTGCAACATCGCTATGTTGCGAGCTAGAGCTACCAGGAATGGAACGATCGAGATGAGACTTGGTGGAAGCTTTTCTCCTTGAAGACATGGTTTTCTTTTTTTCTTTTTTCAAAAAAACAAGAGGCGATAAAAGAGAGAATGATCTTTGTTAGAAAAAGTTTGTGGAGAATAAGCAAGTGAAGAACTCCAAAAACTTACTCGACTTACTTATAGGCAAGAAAATTCACTATTCACCCTAGATTTTTAGACATTGGATTCCGCCTAACTTACCAACTCGTCTAAATAGCTCGCAAGAACAAAACACTTCTAACGAGCTTGGGGGCTATTTGTTAGGGTAAAAATCGGTTACGATGGAATCAAAGTCTGAAACTTCCTGGAAATGGTCTTCTTTAGAAAAAAGGAGATAATATTTCAAAGGAAAGAAAGGTGGGAAAAACGAAATCGAGTTTTGTATAAAGAATTGATATGACAAGTTCCCGAGCGAACGGACACCGAGTATCGAAACAACAAAAGCAACGGTGGGGTTTGACCATCGAACTCGCCCGTTCGGTGAGTTGGACCAATCCAACTCCCCGAACGGGCAAGTTGGGCCAAGCACCACGGCCAACTCACCCATTCGACCAGTTGGACCGAGATAGTTGGTCAACTCGCCCATGCCAACTCGCCCATTCGGCGAGTTGGGCCGAGCATCACGACGAACTCGCTCATTCGGAAAGTTGGACCAAGAATGTTGGTCAATGTCCAACTCGCTGAACGGGCAAGTTGGTCCGAGCACCACGGCCAACTCGCCAAACAGAAAAGTCGGACCGAGAACATTGGTCAACACGCCCGTTTGGCGAGTTAGAGCGGGTTGGTCCGACCATCACGACAAACTCGCTCATTCGGCGAATTGAACCGAAAACGTTGGTCAACTCGCCCGTTCGACGAGGCCGACCATGATGGTTAACTCGCCCATTCGGCCAGTTGGACCAGTCCAACTCGCCGAACGGGTGAGTTGGGCCGACCATGACAATCAACTCGCCCATTCGACCAGTTGGATCAGTCCAATTTGCCGAACGGGAGAGTTGGACCGAGAATGATGGTCAACTTGCCCGTTCGTCGAGTTAGAACGACCAATTTATCTTTATCTCTTCCTCTTAACCTCCTTTTCAGGGTCTGAAAGGACTCATTCTGTTTTTACCTCAATAGGAATTACGATTTGAACCTTACGACTTAAAGGATTTACTTTCTCATACAACGTTCAAATTAGTCGTATAAGATGGAAACGGTTAACTAAACACCTAAAGCTACCTCCATTATACGGGGAATTCGAACCTTCTCTGGAACGACGTCGTTGAGGTAGCGCTCTTTCGATAAATCGAGAAAACTCTTAAGTCAAAAAACGACCCGAGAAGATCTAAAACTCGGCTAAAGGCCCACTCGTGATGTTATACGAAATTAAGCCCAATCCCTATGACCATTTGTCTTTTGTATTGCAGGAAAAGATAAATGTTAAGTTCAAAAGATAAATGTCAAGTTCAAAGGATAAATGTAAAGTTTCTGAAGATAAACACGAAGATCAAAGTAAAATGAAGTATTCCCAGAAAGTGATATACTCGATCAAGGGCAGGAAAGGAAAGAGTAAACCGCCTCTAAGAGGAGTATATAAAGATGTCAAAATTGAAGAAGCAAACAAAGGCAATTCACTGCTTAGAGCAAACATAGTACTTAGAGAAATTTAGGCATATTTTTCCGTTTTATCTGTCATCGAGCTACGAGTCAACTAGGTTTAGTCAAGTTTTGCAAGGTTCGAACTAGGAACTCGCTGATGGATCTTACTGCTTAGGCTTACCTGTTGTAACGCTCAAACCACAAATTCGGAATAAGATCTTCTTTGCTCTCTTTTCTTTTTATCTATTCATAATAATTTCGTTTGTTCACTGTTTGATTGCTTAGCGTGTGGTTTAGCAGATATCCGAGACCTCTAAGAAAGTTAGGTTTACTTGGATTTCCTATTTTTATAGGAAAATTGACAGTGTGAATTTCGAAAATAGTTAATTATGAAATCAATGCATTTATAATCATAATTCAACCTATTTTTTTAATATCTGTGTAAATTTAAAAACATACATGATTTTGGAACGAACGGAGTATGTTGCTGCCAGTGACGAATCTAGAAATATTTACATAAATTTATTAAAATATTTTATATTAAGTTTATACTGAAGTAGATTATATTAAATATACATATATATCTGTTCTACTGTATTAACACAAAATTATTAGAACCGTAAACACACAAAATATCTAAGATATCTATGTAATTTAACATATTTACATTATTTTTTCACTAATATATATAGTTTTGTTAAGATTGAAACGTTAAGCTAAGCACATAAGTACAACAATTAAATAAGTAATCAAACTAAACTTAGTGAAAGATAAGAAAAAGATAATTCCAATGAGCCAACTACGTTGAAAAAAAATATGAAAAGAGGAAATGTAATAAATATATATTTTCACAAAAATATCCTACAGCGGTTAAATGTGGGAAAAGATGGGATTGAACTATTTCAGTTATAACTTTTAAAATACAAAGAACTAAAATATAGGTCTGGGAAAAAAATCAGAACCCGAAAAACCGAACAGAATTTGATTTGAAAAGTAGTGCTAAATCTGAAAGAACTGGTTGAATATCCGAACATGCTCAATCAACATTTTGGTATTTCGAGAACTGGAACTGAATCCGATCCGAACCAATATATTCTGAGTATCCGAATATATCTGAATCAAATTTATATTTAAATATATTAGTTATTTTATATTTACTATCCATAATATATTTTGAAGTTGTCCAAAACATTTGAAAAATATACAGAAATAGTGAAAATTAAATATCTAAAGTAGCTAACAAAACTCAAAACACCGAAATACTTAAAAATATATATTGACTCCCCATCCAATTATTATGTCAAGTTTAAGTATTTTGGCGAGGGCTAGGCGTTTCGGTGTAACTTTGGGTTTGGTTTGGATTTGTTTTATTTGGGTTTTATTAAACTCCGCCCAATCAAAACCGAAATAGCTTTGGTTGGGTTTAGTTTGGTTTGGTTTAGATTTAGTTCGGGTTACTTTATTATGGTTGGGTTTGGTTAGGTTTAGTTCGGTATAGTTCTGTTTGGTTATAAAAATATGTTGGTATTGGTTTGATTAAAAAAAACCAACTGTTAAAACGTTAAATTATGAAATATACACTTTGTTAGCTAAAAGTCAATTACTAAAGTAATGTACCTCAAAACTAAAGTTACGCTTGTATAGAATATAGTCCAAATGAAAAATATGAAAGTTAAGAAAAAAAACCAAAGTTTAACTAGAAAAATTTACATTATGTTTAATATATATGATTTATTAATAGGTAAAAACATATTGGATTATCGGTTTGGTTCGATTTAAAACCGAACTAAACCAAACTATTTGGGTTGAGTAAAACTTGAACCAATTGTGTTATGTAAAGAAAATGGTTTGGTTTGGGTCGGTCTAACTTTGGTCGGGTTGGATCGGTTCAGATCGGTTTGGTCATTTTGCCCATCCATAATTTTGGCATACATTACTCAAATTTGTATGTTATATATTATTTTTACTTTTAAAGTATATATAAATTTAAAAATTAAAAAAATAATTTAAATACATTATTCGAACCCAAACAGAACCTGTAAAGATCCAAACTGAAACGAAACCAAAATTTACAAATATCCGAATGAGACTAAAATCTTTAACTCCAAAAATCTGAAATCCGAATTAGACATGAACCCAACTAATGGTTATCCGAATACCCATCTCTACTAAAAATTCATGGAGCAAGAATCGAACGAGGACTGATGGGAGCATTTGGGGGGGCGGGGGAAGGGGGGCGCAGTTACGAAGAGGCAAGTAAATCTTAATTATTAGCTAACAATTTAATATTTAAATCCATTGGAGGCAGTTTCCCCCTTCTTTCCAACATAGCTCCGCCTCTGGTTGTTGCTTTGGGTTTAGGTTGGTGGAGCTCTCTGACTCATCAAATTCTTAAGACCAAGAGGCTGAAAACAATGTATAACTCATAGTAAGTTATGTTTTGATTCATTCGTTTGAAAATTTAATTTTGAGTGTTTATTAAGATGTGTTTCCCTGTATATCTCATAGTAAGTTATGTATCTTTTTGTTCACTTAGATTTTTTGAAGTACCCAGTTTTTATTTGCAATCATTCATTTTTTTAGGCTAAGAAAACTCCTGCTGAAAAGGCTCATGTTAAGGCTACTTCAAGGAGTGATTACTTATCTAACGAGTCTTCTTCAGATGATCTAAGAGCTTTGTGTTTCTTTATCACGGTGTTGGCAATTTTATATCTTGTGAGGCATGTTACTTAAACTTTCAATCTGTTTTTAAGGAACCAGTACCTAAGAAGTTTGTTGCTTTTACTATCAGTATTCTTACAAAGAAAGCAAAAGATGACTTTTCTGAGGAGAAATCTTCAGATGAAGTTACTATGCATGTGTACATTTTCTTCTAGATGTTTCTTTGCTAACACACTTGGTTTCTAATATAGTTTTCAGGAAGAAGTTGATACTTGATGTGTTGTGTTTTTAACACTTTAATACTTATTTTAAAACAAAGAATGATCGTTTTTGAAGGTATTTTGGTCTTCTCGGCGCCTTTTGTTGTTCTTCAGTATAAATTACATGTTACACGTTAGATTCTGGTAAAATATAGTATTTAGAGAGGACTGTGGAGCAAAATGGATAAATGGTCGAATTATGCTGGAATTGTGACATGGAGCGCCCGTTTCTTCTATCCTGGAGCGGCAAATCCCTGCCAAGGAGCGTCCGCTCCGTTTACCCTGGAGTGGCAGAACCCCACCATGGAGGGTCCATTTTGTGTGCCATGGATCGCCAGATCCTTGCCATCCGAGATCAAACTTTCATATTTGTGAAAAGACGCGTTTTGAAGACCTAAAAACCTAAAATACGAGATGTTTTGTACTTTTTCATCTCTTCTTGTTCTTGACGGCCAGAGAGAGTCCTAGGGTAATTTGTGAGGGATTTGTAACACTTGGATCATTTGTAGACTCTTGGCAAGAGATTCTTCTTCTTGTACCCATTTGGAGAAGATTTTCTAAACCTTTTCTCATTTTCAATAAAATCATATTATGTTTTCTCTGAATCATTTTGTTGTTTTTAATTGATCATTAGTAAGTAGTCTCTAAGTTTGGTTAAGGGGTTCTCATCATGGGCTTTCTCGATGTATTGATCTATAAACTGTTAGACTAGGAATTTATGTTTTGGATATTGCTCTACTAATTTTGTTATGGCTGAGATTTGTCTTGTCATCTAACCTCTGACTTTAAGAATTTAAATAAACCAAAAATGTTGTTTGAATTCCCAAAATATCAATAGGTGAGCAAGGTTTCTGTAACCAAAGGAATTTGATGTTACTGCGCCTTGTGAACATATCAAATCTAAACCTAAAGCTTATTTTAAGTCTGAGATACAATGGAGCTAGTATTTAGGATTTTGAGCATAGGGTGTTAGCGCTAGAGAAGTAGGTTAATTCTAATATTGTTATTTAGTTTGAGATGTTGATGTACTTGTTTCCATGTCTTTTTGTTGCATGTTCATTACTGAAGAGAGATCCCTGAGAATTCCCATTTGTAACGCTTGTTTTAATTGTTTACAAACTCGTTTTAATTGCCTTTTCTTCACTTGTTCTATGTTTTATTGAAATAAGAAACTGAAAAATCAAACTCTTTTATTCGCTTTATCTAGTAACTTATATGATACTCTACGTGTGGTCATCAGTCCTTGTGACTTCGATCTCGTATTACTACTGCGTACTTCACTGTGCACTTGCAGTTAGATAATCGGGTTAAAACCTGACTATATCAAGTTTTTGGCGCTGTTGCCGGGGACTAATTTGCCACCTTAGAGTTAAATATCAGTTTCAAACTATAGCATTTTAGTTTTTCTTTTTTAATATTCTTTCTTTCCCTTTGTTTGTGCTCTCAGGTGCATGAGCAGGTTTCATACTAAGATCCAAGAATCATTAAATTTAATACCTTTAGAGTTAGAAATTTGTCGGCTAGAGAGACATAGGAAGAAGAAAGGAATTTCAACTATTGAGGAAGTTATAGAACTTGAAGAGGTTGATATGGCTGAGAATCGGAACAACCAGTTTGAGAATATTCCTCAGGATAAGCATGATAACAACAATGGCCAGGATCTGCCTCCTATGGGTGGACAAGGTGGCAACAGTGCTTCTAATAATCAGAAACCTGGTGTTGCTGCGAGACAATCGGGTTTGAATCATGGGATACCGAGGTTGACTCTTGCTCATTATGACACCCTTGATGCTTTCTTCACAGATCGTGCTGGGATTCGCCCACCTCGTATTGAGAGGAGAGACTTTTAGATCAAGATTTGTCTCATTAATCTGATTCGGCAGAACCGATTTCATGGGCTTCCTTCTTATAATACAATGTATCCTCTGGAGCATTTTGTGTCAATCGCAACACCAGCAGGCGTAATGAGTTTCTGGGGGTGCTCTGATATGCAGACTGGTCCGTTTTTCCTTGGATGATAAGACTGTCAGATGGTTGAAGTCTTTAGCACCACGATCTCGTACTACCTGGGAGGAGATAAGGCTACTCTTCCAAGTTATTTCTTCACTAAGTCGAGGTCCACACATCTGAATAAGATTGAAGGTTTTCAGCAGATTGATTTGGAGATTTTTCATGAGGTGTGGGAGCGCTTCAAGGAGCACACACTGGATTGCCCTCACCATGGTTACACTATTGTGAACATGTTGAATAACTTCTAGTATGGAATCAATGAGAACCATCAAAACGCCATGTACACTGCTAGTGATGGAGACTTCATGAGCAAGATAGTGGAAGAAGCCTACATCTTGATTGACAACCTGTCAACTAGTCAAGCAAATCGCAAATCAGAGTTTGAGTTTGATAGACTTAAGAGAAGTTTGGAAATTTACCAAAATGGAACAAAAATTCAGCCTGCTTCTCTCCTTTGTATAATACCACCTAGACATTGTCTCTATAGTATAATTTTGTTTCATAATTCCAAAATTAACCCTTCATCAATGAAATTAAACAAAATTTAAAATTTGAATTGAATTTAAAAGGTGAATGAAAAAAGAATGTATTAGAAAGGCAAAAGAAATAAAAAGAAAATTTAAACATACAAAATCCCCAAAATTTCCCATAACCCTAATTTTGTTTGGTTCTCGGCCTCTCTCTCTTTCTCTCTCTCTCTCTCTCTCTCTCTCTCTCTCTCTCTCTCTCTCTCTCTCTCTCTCTCTCTCTCTCTCTCTCTCTTGCACCTAATTTACATACACCACATTTCTTATAGATATGCATCATAGAATAAGAATTTTTGAAAATCAGAAGCAAAAGTATGGAGAAATCATGGTTTGATGAAGGAGAAAAGGATAAATCGATTTTTTGACAAGGAAATCTACATGTTTTAGGAAAGTAAGAAGATCACAAACATTTTTTGGGAATATTTTCATAACTGAAATTCCAAAATTTTTGGAATTCAGGTTTTTTTATCCATACAATGTACCTTCTACGCTGCGTAGAAACCTAACAACAATTCCATAAGCAGATTCTACTACATGTAGCCTTTTGAATTGTGTGTAGATTTCTTATTCCTATAGTTTTAGAATTGCTCATTAAAGTAGAAGCTGCACTCAGAGAAAATGTACCAACCTTTACAATTCGTAGACTTTGCATTCGTCATATTTAGAATTTTATTTTAAAGTAGAATATCTGTTTTACAAAAGTAGATTAACTTGTTTAACGTAAAATTCAGCTTCTACAATGCCATTTTTGTAGAAAATGAAATCTAATTTCCGTAGAACACAATTAAAAATAATAATTTAACAAGTTTTTCAACCCAAAATACCAGGTTGCGAATATGAAAATTTCATCAATCTTTTGTATTATTTACAATTTTTTTTTGATTCATAAAACTATTTATTTCATTAAGTTTGTAAAATGGAAAGGGTAAAAAGGAGAAAAAAATAAACAAAAAAGATTTTGTACCAAATGGACAAGGAGACTGAATTTTTGTTCCATTTTGGCAAATTTCCAAAGAAATTTTGGGTCTGATTCCAAGAAGATTGAAGAGCTGAATGCCAAAATTGAGATGCTTATGAGATCAGAATTCAATTAAGTATGTGGGAGATCAGAATGGACATGTTAATCAAGAGTCTATGGCTGATGACTCATGTGATTTGTTTGCTGATGTGATCTATTTTTGTTAAGGGAACTACAACAAAAGGTTCAATCCAAATTTCAAAAACCAGAACTATCAAAATCTGCTATCTTATTGGAGCAATAATGTGGAGAATCCACAAGATCAGACTTACCCTCAGCATGGTAACAGCCAGAACTGGAACCAGAACCAGATTGTAGTTCAACCAGGGATCTAAAAAAATCAGTAGCAAGGAAAGAATTCAGGGAATTCTGATTTTCACCATAAGCAGCAGTATAATTACCATTATCAAGGGAATGCTTCTTCATCTCAGTTTTCTCAAGACAGTGAAATTAAGAAGATGCTGTGAATGGTGCTGGAGGGTCTGAAGAAGAGCACTTCAGACATCAACAACAAGGTGGACAACATCTATGGAGAATTAAATGGGAAGTTCGAGCCTTTGAGCATCCACATGAAGCTGTTGGAAACACAAGTTGCTCATGCTTCATATAGCAGCAGAAAACCACCAGGAACTCTACCACGAAAGTCAGAGAGGAATCCCAAGGAGTTTGTGAATGCAATCACACTGAGGAGTGGAAAATTTTGAAAACTCGACAAAGACAGAGATCAAACGATTTAAGGGAAAGTAAATCGAGCAATCTGCTCGGGAGAGCGATCAATCCGGTGAGGATGAGATCGAATGATCTGAGACAAGAGATCTATCAATCTGATAATGTGGGATCGAGTGATCCACGCCACTGTCTAAGGATCTTTCCAAAGATGTTGACGCCCCTGTTGAACCCAAAGACGTGTATGTGCCACCTCGTGCTTATGTTCCAGAGGCTCCATATCCATCTAGACGAAGGTAGAAGATCAGTAAACGTGAGTATGAAAAACTCAAGAATCTTGTAGGAGAGCTACATGTGAGATTACCTTTTGTTGAAGCTGTTAAGATGGTTCCTTCTCTAAAGAGGTACATGAAGGAGATTCTTACTGATAAGCTGAGCATGGAGTGTTGATGCTTACTGAAAGAGATAAAGGACTACCCTAACCCTCGAAAGGCTGTAAACCCTTGGCCAAAAGAAGAAGAGAGCTTAATCGTGACGTTCAAGGACTACCCTAACCCTCGAAAGGCTGTAGCATCGAGGAAATGCACCATCGTCCAGTGTGCGAGGAGTGGGACGATTTTGACAGCCTTTACTACAACGCTTGGCAAAGTGTTTCTATCGAGCCCACCAAGTTCGTTAATAGACGCACCTTGAAGAAGCTGGGGCTCATGACAGACTTCAAGCAGATGGTGCAGGAGCTGGGACTGGGCACCATGGCTACTAAGCCATATCCTCTCTACCCCGACCTGGTCCGATAGTGCATCGCCACGGCTCAGGTGCTCTATCAGAGCCCTAGAGTAAAGGTGGCGAATGAGGCTACCTCGACTTTTTCATCAGAGGCATCATGTACCGGATCACCATTCCGCAGCTCTCTATGGGTTCGACATTGGTACTCTTGCTACCCTCGCTCCTTTCCCTGGTCAGCCTACCTTCTGGGGCCTCATCGCGACAGCCACTACGACTCAGGCTCTGCTATTTAGACCGACGTCCATCATCCACCCTGCGCTACTTCCTGAAGGTCCTTGCCAACACTCTGTTGTGCAAGATGGAGCCCAACAAGGTTAGGTTTCAGGAGCTCACACTGCTTTACTACTCCGTCAGGGACTTGGTTGGGCTTGATGATGAGGTCTTCTGACAGTGGTGTGTTTATTTTTATAGCGGGGTATAAATATCATAAACCATTAACTATCAAATTAACCTTTAATCCTGATACACAAAACAATACTCTTGCCAAGAGAGATCAGGTGTAGTACTTAGGGATCGAATCCACATAGAGCAATGACACACAATAGATTTCTTATTTCTAAAGACTAAGCTATGTGATTATATATTGGTAACAAGTAATCAGTTTAAGGAAATATTCCTTATTAGAAAGTACAGATGCAATATGGAAATATGCTAATAATGTAAATATGGAAGTTTGATAATAATGTAAATATGAAAATATGATAATAGACTAACTAGATCCAAATGTAAATATGCTAGATCTAGGATTTCAAGCTTAATGAATTATAGAGAATAGGAAGCATGAAAATGTAATTATTCTAGAACCCAAATATTAACTATTCTGACCCTTTTAACTCCAACTATCGTATGCGAGCAAAAGGAAAGATCATCGATCGACTATGAAGGCCTAATGTCGATCGATGGTCAAATCAGAAGGAAGTGTGAACATGTTCACCAAGCTAATTAGACCAGATCTCGCATCGCCTAACAACCTAGTTCAGTGGAGTCTATTATGGCACAAAACTTACTCTCTTAGTCGTCCATGTCCTAGTTTCGAGATCCTAGTTAGCTACTTTAGAATGCAAGAATTAAGCACAACTCAATTGATGGATAGTAATTTAACCTAGCAATCCTACTTTTGGGCTAATCCAAGATTGCTATCATTCAAACCTAAATATTGTTGAAAACTACTCGGACGTAATTAAAATAAGAACAATAGTCTGAATATAATGCATAGATAATATATTGGGGTCCCAATACAAATCTCCCTAAGGAGTATTGAATCTTCTCCCCTAGAAACCTTAAAGCTATATTAGAAAACAAAAAAACTATAAAATCTAGGTCAAAACTCGTTTAGGGGTAATCTCGTAATTTTGTGTCTTGTCTCTAACTTGGGCTTAAAATCGGCTGTCTCTGAATTGATTATCGATCGATAGCAAGTGTGAAACATCGATCGATCTTGGTCATGTAACATCGGTCGACGCCAAGGTTATGTTGTCGATCGACAATTGTCTTGTACTTCAACCCTCCCAATGATCAGCTAAGAATTATTCTCCTCTAAATGCTCTAAAAACTCCAAGTATCTTCATATATCTCCAAAATGTACCTGGACCTGTAACGACCTTAAAACATAGTCAAGACACACATAATAGACCTTAAATAGAGCCTATAACATGGCCTAAAACTGATAATAAATAGGCTATATCAACTCCCCCAGACTTGACCTTTTACTTGTCATCAACCAAACAAACCTACGAAAGAGGTTTTGAAAAGCGAAGACTCACATAATGTCTAACTATAATTGCACCCTTCTTTATTGCAACCACATCCTATCAAGTCAATCATAGAGAAACTTTATATACCCTAACTTAGTATAGCAACCAAATCCATTCTACCAACAACTTAGCGAATACTAGTCTGACTCGCCCCTCTACTGATTTCATTTCTTTGCATAAAATAAAAGTGCAGGATTTACATTGGGAGTATCGATAAAGGACATATGTACTCTTACCCTTGCAAGTATCTGAACACACAAGTAGTCTTCTCTGATCCCTTTCCTCTCTCTCTCTTCTCACTTCTTCTTAGTCAATGTCTCCCGTCTTTTGAGGGATCATTTTATTTTTTTAATTGACTGAGATATTTGGATAGGGTTCCATGAATCAAGCTCTAATGGTTGTAGCCACCAGATCCTGTTCACTTGTTTTTGACCTTTATCTCTTTCTAGAATCATATGAATCAAGATTTAATGGTTGTAGCCACCAAATCTTGTTAGACTCCTTTTTTTATTTGAAGGGGAGTGAGAGGGGAATAAAAAGCACACAGACTTTTACCTTGCAGACTTGCAGAAGGAATCTGATCAAGTGTATACCAAATCCCAAAGTAAGCAAATAATGTCAGGATAAGTGTTGGAAATCAGCTTCGATTCCTTCAAACTTTCTAAGAAAGTGTGATATAGTGGCAAGATGATCCACTTTGGTATCTTTAGTAATCTCTGCAAACAACCTTCTAAGAATGATGCTAAAGTGTGGTTAGTCAATAATAAATCTTCATCATAGTCCCCTTCTTAACTCAATAAAACTTTTTGAAATATATATATATATATATAGTAAATAAGACTCAAAAAAATAAAATAACATCAGCGAACCTCCCCCAGACTTAAATTACACTGTCCCAGTGTAATCCGCCTCGGATTGGTTAGGAAAATTAAGTCATAAGTAAATAGCTTATGTATAACACTCGATAGCTATCTCTGTAAGAGAGCGTCGATCAATGGTAGGTAGATGTGGTCGATCGATGGTCGCGATCCATTATCGACTGATTGTGCCTATATGGTATCGACCGATGGTGGACTCTAATAGTCTGTAAAAATATAATAAAACACGAAATAAATAGTAGTATAAGTAAAAACTCAATAAAAATGTACTAAACAATGGGTTGCCTCCCACTCAGCGCTTGGTTATAGTCTTAAGCTCGACGTATTAAACTTTCTGAATAGAATGGAGGTGGATCAACAAGTGTCTACATCGTGTTTGCTCTTCTGAAACCATGTACCAACGAAACTTCTCATTGCTTCATCTCTTCTGGCTTTCTCATTCTTTATGATCTCCTTAGTACCCTCCACTGAATGCATTCTCCTTTGTAGATTCTCAATACTGCGCTGTAGCATTCTAAGTCTGGCAGCTGTAGTCTCGGATATATCCTCCAATTTCTGAAAAAAATATCTTCCTTCATCAGGCTCTGAGAAAAAGCAATCTCATTGATCATGTCTTCTAATTGTTTTTTTTCTGGTACAAATTTTTGTCTGTCGAACTCAGTATCGATCGATGTCATGATGCTGCCGTTGATCGATGTCACTCTGTTCGCTCCACTCGCATGTTGTCCTTGAATAGTGTCCAATTATGACATTTCTTGATCTTTGTAGATCTCATGCACTATATCGTCAATCTCTGCTCTGCTGTATTTTTTTTTTTTTGCTTTTTCATGGACATACCGATCTTTGTTGCATGTTCTGGTAAACATATGTAGCTGTACTCAAACATAGTAGCTCTTTCTAGAACTTCCATGATATCTTCTTCTTGCACATTCACAACTCTTCCATCTGTAGCTCATGCATTGCCGTTTTCATCTCTGTAGATGCCATACTCATCTTTCTTTTCCCAATGGAAAATTCTTCTACCATTAGCATCATAAGCTCTCTGTCCAAACTCTACAGTACCGTCTATTAGTAGTGGGTTTATCCAATCGACTGATTGTGGACTTCCTGAACCAAAAGGATAAGAGGTACAACACTAGTTTACTCCTGGAATAGTGTTGTCGATCGATGTAGGACTGCTGTCGTTGATCAATTTTTGATGTTTTGTCACGTTCTTCTGCTCCTCGCTGTCGATCGATGCGTGTGCACGTGCGTCGCTTGATTTCTGTTGTCCAAATAAAGTTCCTGATCCGTTTTGCCATATCAAGAGCATCGACTTCATCCTCCTTATGGATGTTTAGAATTCTCCCATAGTGATCTCGTGCACGTCCTTCTGTATCTCTGAAAATTCCAAACTTATGTGGTCTGAGATAACCATCATCTCTATCTTCTGTTCTTGGCCCTTGTTCTGGCATGACTTTAATGTCGTTCGAAGGCAAAGATATGCCGACGATCGATGCTCTATTATCCACGTTCGCATTCAGTACCCAGCCAGCTTTTTTCAGTGTCAGGCTGCGAGACTCAATCAGTTCTTCCTCTCTGTAATCTGCATCGTATTCTTCGTAAGCTTCACTGTATCCTTGTTAAGCCTGATGGGTGTCGATCGATGGTGTATGGTGACTATCGATCGATGCACGATAATCAGACTGCTGGCCAAAAAGGTTTCAAGCTCCATTGGCCATCACAAGTATATCTGCCACATTGTCCTTCATGACATGTAGAATTCAGCCATCCATAGCTCTTGCGTGACCATCTGGATCTCTCATAATACCGAATTCATCTGGTTGTAGATAATTGTGGGAACCAAAATCCACACCATTAATTTTGGTAAACTTAGGAAGTCAGGAAAACCTAACTTTCCCAGATCCCGGATAATATGCTTTAAACCAAACGCCACGCAACCAAATAAATTTAAGAAAGGTGATGATAAAAATATGATAAGATAATTTCAAAAAGAAAGGGGGCAAAGAGGTTCTTATTCGTAATTGCATAAGAGCATTCGTACAAGAAGGTAACAAGCCTTGGCTACAAAAAGCTGTCGGCAAGATCCCTAGTTCTAGCAACCTGAGTACGAAAACCTAATCGAAACACAACTTGATAACAAAACAAAAAGTGAATGCCTATTGCTCTAAGTTTTCTGTGAATGCTCCAAAGTTCCTCCCTAGTCTCTTTTCTCGTTTCGCTTATATACTCCTCTCCAAGGCGGTTTTGCGTTTAAATTTCTGCGAATGGTCGAGTTTATCACTTCAAGAATATTCCCTTTTTTATCTCGATCTTCGTCGTTATCTTGGAAACTTGACAATTATCTTTCGATTCCGCAAGATTCATCTTCATATGAAAGTAAAGATAAACCGTCATAACACTCCTGGGCTCGATTTTGTATGAAACCGCAAATGGGTCTTTAGTCGCGTTCTGGGCCTCTTTGGGCTGTATTTCGGCTTAAACATTTTTACAATCTCTTTGAACTAGTGTTTAATGATACGACGTCAATTTAGCGAGGAAGTTCACACTTCTCGTATGGTTTAGGGAACTTTGGTGTTAAGTTAGTTAACCATCACCGTTTATACGAAAACCATGAACTTCATTCGGAAGAACAAGCCTTCACGGTTTTTTTCGTAAAGTTCCATCAGTAACTCCGATCGAGACGAAACACAGAACATTTCAAATGGAATTACAGAGAGAAGCAAAGGGGTGTGGTCTCACTCGCCATTTGGCGACATGGGGACTATATTTGGTGAGCTCGGGTTCATTTGACGACTCTTACTTTTTAGTCATAAGATCTCAACGGAAACTCCGATTGAGACGAAACGAAAAGAATTTTGATCGCGACTCGAAGAAGAATACAAAAGAAAAACAGCTCGCCATACGGCAACCCAGTCAGTGTGAATTCAGGTCGCCATATGGCGACCCAGAGAGTGTGAAGTCAGGTCGCCATATGGCGACCCATATCTTGTGCATGCGGGTAGCCATATGGCAACCGTTTTCTACATGTGCAGGTCGCCATTCGGCGACCCGGCCTTTTTGTGTGCGGGCCACCATATGGGAACCCGGTTTCAGTGTGTGAAGGTTGCCATGTCACCATATGTCGAACTGGGAATTGAGAGCGCGTGTCACCATATGGCGACCCGGGCACTGAGAGTGCGGGTCGTCATATCGCGACCCGTCATATGGGAGTGTGGGTCGCCGTATTGTGACCCATGCATCCCGAGTGCCGGTCGCCATATGGCGACCGAGACTTTGGGTGTGCGGGTTGCCATATGGCGAGCCGTGCGTCCTGAGTGCCGGTCGCCATATGGCGACCGGGACTTTGGGAGTGTGTGTCACCATATGGTGAGCTATGCGTCCTTAGTGCCGGTCGCCATTTGGAGACTCGGGCTTTGGAGGTGTGGGTCGCCATATGGCGACCTGTGCGTATCAAGTACCAGTCGCCATATGGTGACCCGTGCGTCTCGAGTACCGGTCACCATACGGAGACCCAGGCTTTGGGAGTGTGGGTCACCATATGGCGACCCGTGCGCCTAGTTTGGGACTTCGCCATATGGTGACACGGGATTCGTGAGTGTGGGTCGCCTTATGGCAACCCGTACGCCTAGTGTGAGACTTCACCGTACGATGTCTTACTCCTTGCGGCTTGATCGTTTTTTGAAAACTTTCATTAACACGCTCCTTCCGAAGGAGCGTGTTCCAAGGACTTGAGCCGTTGATTTCGTCGTGACAAATTTTGACCTCAACAGTTACCCGCAGCTTGTTAAGCCATAGTCTTTTAGCGTTCGACTCTAGTGGGCGATTAATCTGGTTGTGCGAGTTAGACAGTATCATAGGCCGAAAGTCCAAGGATGAATAGTAAAAATCCCTATTTATAAGAAGGTGGAGTAAGTGTTGAAGATTTTTTATTACTTACTCACTTTTTCCAAAGATAATTTATCCAAGGTAGATTTACTCTTTCTCTTTCTTCTCCCATTGTTTTTTTATTTTTAATTTCACTTCTAGAGTAACGTCTTCGAAAAGGGAGGGGTTCCAAGAGAGCCGAGCGTTGTCACACTAATCGTGATCACGAGGAGGTCATTCTGAAACCTGAGTTTATTCTGCACTCAGCCGACCCTGCTGAGGCCGAGGCCTATATGGTTGCTTTGTGCGAGAGTTTGACTTCTCCCCCCCCTGAAGCACAGTTCCCTAGCAGGGCTCCCCTCATATGGGATCAAAACTTACCGAGCATGAGCTCGTACCCATTCCTCGAAACTGTTTGAGAGTTTGGTCGTGTGTCGGAAAGCATGGAATTTCATATTCCAAGGCATGGAGAAAGGGCCGATGACCCCCCAACGGGTTATTTCACTTGTTACGAGGCCCACATTATGCATTGCCGTCTATGGTTTCTGATCCCCGAGATTGTTGTTCGGACCTTGAATTGTTTTAAGCTGTCGATTGGGCATATTAACCTTACGGGTCTTCAGCACCTTCTAAAAATTTTGGTTCTGGGATACGACCAAGGAGTGTACCTTAAAGTCGACCATTTTGACGCCCTTTTGAAGCCGTTGGCGCTAACGAGAGGGAAGTATCGCTTTACTCCTCACCCGCACATGTCGATCGTAAAGGAGACAATCTCGAACGGTCATGAGTGGGAGAAGTGCTTCTTCTTTGTCCGTATCGATAGTGCTTCGGTCGAAGAGAGCTGCATTCCTGAATTCCGCAGTGAATGGGGTTGCTATGGTACTGATTAGGTATGCACATGTTTTTGTTCCGACGATATCTAACTATTTAGTCTTTTGTTTTTTTTGTAGAGATAATGTGGGGTTTTATTTCACTTTCAAATTAACCCTCTATTCTCACTTTACTCTCTCAAATAAGAGGTTCAGTGTAGTACTTAGGGATCAAATCCATAGAGACTCTAAGATTGCACAATAGACTTATTATTTTTGAATTATAGCTAGATGAATTATAAAAAAAAAACAATAAAAGCGATCTTTAAGATTGATTTGGTTTGTGAAGATTAATTTAGAACATTAGAGTTAGGGGAAATTCTCAGGTAGATTTTAATAATGCAGATTAATAGATTGCTAGGGTTTTATTAAGTATCGTTCTGAATTTAAACCTTACGGTTTAGGAGATCACTCTCGCGCATCTCAGCTGAGCGTCGATCGATAGCAATACGATGGCGTCGATCAATGCTCATTCTAAAAAGTACTAATTTCGTGGTTTAATAGATTCTCTAAATTCTAATTCAACTCTCGTTTGTTACTAGTAATGTAGATTGTTTAAGATAGATTCAAGGTTATAACCAACCTCTCGCTTGCTCTACAGAACCCTAATTTCTAAGATTGAAGTGATCAAATTCAACTCAGAATTAAGTGCAACTTAAACAAAGAACCAAGAAGATTACCCAAACAATTCTATAAAATCACCAATACTTTACTACCATTGAATAACCCTAAATCTAATATAGAACTACTCAGACATAGCAATAAAAAACATCATTAAATTATGAATAAATTGCATAGAATAGAATAAGTAAAAGGATAAGGAGTTCAAGATCTTCTCTGTAATGATGACAAGATCTCTCTCTCCAATAGATGTTGCAATGTGTTCCAACTCTAAAACTCTGGTGTAACTTAGCTGCTGCCTAGTTTCTGAATAATACAGCTTAGGGCTTAACAAAGATAGAAAACCCTAATAAATAGTCTAAATTTAGGCCAGGACTTGTCTTGCAATTAATGAGACTTCTAGGTAAAACTTGTAGTTTCTCAATCTTTCTATCGACTTCATCGTCGATCGAATCACAGTGTGTGACGTCGATCGATGGTTCATTCATAAATCTGGATCTGACTCTGGGTTTTTGCTGGGCAATCCTAATTGCTCCAAAATAGTCCAAGAGCTCCAAAATAGTCCAAAAGCTCCAATTGGTTCCAATAAGTACTTAGACCTGTAAATGCTCTAAAACAATACCAAATGCATGTAAAAGACTCTAAATATACTATATATATCATCGGTAAAATAGGTAAAATCCATAGTATATCAACTCCCCTAGATTTAACATTTTTCTTGTCCTCAACTAAACGAAGCATGTGTGAGAAGTTTTGAAAAACGAAGACTCACATATTGTCTAAGTATAACTGGGACCTTACTTTCTTGCAGTCACATCCTATCAAGTCAATCACAGAGAAACTTTATATGCCATATACTAGCATAGCAACCAAATCCGTTCTACCAACAACTTAGCAAATACTAGTCTGACTCGCCCCTCTACTGATTTCATTTCTTTGCATAAAATAAAAGTGCAGGCTTTACCTTGGGAGTATCAATCAAAGGATACATGGACTCTTACCTCTGCGAGTATCTGAACATACATGTAGCCTTCTTTGATTCTTTTCCTCTCTCTCTCTTCTCACTTCTTCTCAGTCAATGTCTCCCTTCTTTTGATGGTATCAATTTATTTTTGTAATAACTGAGATATTTGGATAGGCTTCCATGAATCAAGCCCTAATGGTTTTTACCACCAGATCATGTTCACTTCTTTTTGACCTTTATCTCTTTCTAGGATCATATGAATTAAGCTTTAATGGTTGTAGTCACCAAATCCTGTCTTGCTCCTTTTTTAATATGAAGGGGAGAGAGAGGGGAATCAAAAGCACACAGACTTTTACCTTCCAGACTTGCAGATGGAATCCGATCCAGTGTATACCATATCCCAAAGCAAGCAAATAATGTCAGGATTAGTGTTGGAAATTAGTTTTGGTTCCTTCAAACTTTCTAAGCAAGTGTGATATAGTGGCATGATGATCTACTTTAGTCTCTCTAGTAATCTCTGCAACAACTTTCTTATGGTGCTAAAGTGTGGTTAGTCAATAGTAAATTTTTGATCATAGTCCTCTTCTTGACTAGATAAAACTTTTTTTTCTTTTTTGAAAAACTTACATAGATATAGTAAATAAAACTCAAAACAAATCAAATAGCATCAGCGAACCTCCCCCAGACTTAAATTACACTATCCCCCGTGTAATCTGTCTCAAATTTGTTATGATAGAATAAATCATAAGTAAACAGTGTTAGAGATAGTCGAATATACCAACACTGTTAGGTGTATCAATCGATGGCGCTGGGTGAGCGTTGACGAATGGTAAACCATCATCGACGATCGATGGTGAACGTATGGTGTCGATCAATGGTTTATTCGAACTATCGAGAAACCTTCGTAATAGAATAGATACTAAATTAGGTAATAATATGAATAAAGTAAGAAGCTCGTTGCGCTATGTTAGAGAACCATCGATTGATAGCAACAAGGAGGCGTCAATCGATAATAGGCCGTCAGACCGAATCATGTGTGTTTATTCTCCATTCTGATCATCTCTCTCTAGGTTAGCTCTGTTAGAACTCAAACAAATGTGGAAAATAAGATCCAAACAGTAATAAATAAATAGTTAGTCAAAAATAGAAATGCAACAAAAATAAATAAACATAAGTATAACTCTGAAAGGAAGATGAAGTAAAGGAGAAAGGAGTATCGAAAAGACTACTCCTCGTCGGATGTATCCTTGTCCTGCTGTTGCTGCTGTGGTGCTGATGGTGATCTAGCTTGTGTCTTGGGACGGCTGAAGCATTGGCATCGTGACATGGTCTCTACCCTGGCCCATGTCGCTCGAAGCACGTCCACCACGACTCGTTGGAAAGCACCATGGTCGTGTATGGGCATCTCTGGAATCACATGGAAGGTTGGAAGAGGTGGAGCTGGGTGTGCTGGCTCGTCCGCTCCTGCTGCTGCGACCGGGTGTGCTGGGCGGAGACCTCCTCTATGTCCTATTCTGAGGGGTGCAGTGTGGATGTGGCGCTCAGCTGGGTGGAATGCGAGGCGCTGTAGATCGTCAGGGAAGTCTGTCACCTCTCGCAGTGGTAGTGCTATCATCCTCGGTCCCTCGTCATCCACAGAGGACCAAAAGCGTCCCTCTCTTACTGAAGCTCCCTCGAGGCTGATGCCAAGAAAGCTGAAGATGGTTATCAGGAGGCTCTCTATCGTCTCCCTCTTCTCGTCAGAACCGTGGAAGGGTTTGTCCTTCAGGGTCGCCAGATGCTCCGAAAATATAGCTCCAATATTCACATGCTGATCGGTCTCTGGTGGAACAAAGAGCTCGTCATTGAGCCCAACTAATTCCCTGACAGAATAGTATAGTAGTGTCAGCTCCTGAACCCGGACCTTGTTAGGTTCCATCTTGCACAACAGGGTGTTGGCAAGGACCTTCAGGAAATAGAGTAGGGTGGGGTGACAGACGTCCGTCCATCTGAGTGGCTGAGCTGGAGTCAAAGTGGCATGTCCCGATGAGGCCCTAGAAAGTAGGCAGACCAGGAAAAGGAGCAACTGCACAAGCGCTGGTACCAATGTCAAAGCCGTAGATCTCACACAGCTGTGGGATGGGGATCCTGTATCGGATGCCTCTGATGAAGAAGGTCAGGGTGGCCTCATGTGCCACCTTCTCCCTAGGGCTCTTGTTGAGCACCTGAGCTGTGGAGATGCACTACCTCATAGGTCGGGGTCTAGAAGGTATGGCTTAGTAGCCATGGTGCCTAATCCGAGCTCCTGAAACATCTGTCTGAAGTCAGTGTAGAGCCCCAGTTTCTTCAAGGTTAGCTTGTCAGCGAACTTGGTTGGCTCGATGGTGACGCCCTGCCAGGCATTGTAATAAAGGCTGTCAAAATCGTCCCACTCCTTGCTCAGGGGACGGTGTGTGCATTCCCTCGATGTCACAACTTGTCGAGGGTGCGGATAGTCCTCGAAAGTCACAAGTAAAGCCTCCTCTTGCTTGGGCGAAGGGTCTCGGCATGGAGGGTGGTCATCGATCGACAAGACCTAATGGCTGTCGATCGATGCTGTGTCGCGGATCAGTTTTCACAAGATCAAAAATAATCAACTAAAATCGTGCAAATCATGTGTAAAAATGATGGATAGTCCTTAATATAGTACTCCAGCACCCTAAATCGTTCTACATTCCGAGTAAAACTACCAAAAATTGGATTTTTCTTAAAACCCAAAAAACTTACCTAAACTAAGAGATTTGGAGAAGATACCTTGAAGATTGATTGATTTAAAGAGTTGAACATGTAGAGAGGGTAGAAATCGTGTGGTTTAGGCTCA
Organism: Moricandia moricandioides; assembly: GCA_905132885.1. NCBI lineage: Eukaryota > Viridiplantae > Streptophyta > Magnoliopsida > Brassicales > Brassicaceae > Moricandia > Moricandia moricandioides. The sequence continues at coordinate 51,455 of CAJHQQ010002250.1, forward strand.
AAAACGAGCAAAGTGCATCAAAGTGCATCATCTAACTTCAAAGACCAACTTTTACGGGTTGATCCTACCGTCTTTTCTAGGATTTCTTTGATCTGACGGTTGGATACTTCTACTTTTCCGTTGATCTGAGGATGTTAGGGTGTAGCTACTCGATGGTGAACTCCATGTTTCTTGAGCAGTTTTCTCAAACACTTTGTTAATGAAGTGGGTACCTCCATCGCTTATTACGATTCACGAAACTCCAAATCTGAGAAAGATAATACTCTTAAGAAGTTTAACGACTACGGCAGCATCGTTTTTTGGAGTTGCTATCGCTTCCACCCATTTAGATACATAGTCTACAGCGACCAATATGTATTTGTTTCCATGTGAAGAAGGAAAATGGCCCATGAAATCGATGCCCCAACAATCAAACACTTCAACTTCAAGTATGAAATTTTGTTCCATCTCGTTTCTCTTGCTGATTTTACCTCTTCTTTGGCGGGGGTCGCATTTCGCTACATAGGCTTGAGCATCTATAAACATAGTAGGCCACCAAAAGCCTGATTGTAGGATCTGTGACAATGATATAGAATTTCTAAAGTTTCGCTTTAAGCAACACTTCGTCTATATCATCAGAGAAGTGTTTGTAAAGATAAAGTTCATCCCATTGATATCTCAAAAAATTATTTTTATGATATCCTTTGAAGAGTTCGGTTTCTACTTCGGCCCCAAGATAGTTTACTATATCTGCGTACCAAGGTCTATCGGTTGTGTTCCATGCACATACACCCCGACTTAAACTTCTGCCTCCGGGAGAATCGTCATTTGGAATTGAAAGATTACAACTGACGTTGATATTGATTGGGGTGATTATTTCATTGTCCTTCTCGAAGGCATCGTCGGTCGACGGTGTATGGGTAACATCAATGTTCTACGGATGTAGTCGTTCGATGGGCTTAGCGTAGTGGCGGTCGATTCCATTTCATGTGACGAACTAACTTTGCCGACGAAATTCGATTCTACTAAGTAGACATTTTCTGTGGGTAAGAAATCATCTATAGGGATGTCTTCATCTACTCTTATTCGTGGCAAGTGATCTGCGACTCCGTTTTCTACTCCTTCTTGTCTCTTACTTCTATATCAAATTCTTGGAGAAGTAGAATCCAGCGTAAAAGCCTCGGCTTAGCGTCCGTTTTGTTCATTAAATATTTTAATGTGGCGTGGTCGATGTGAACAACTTCTTTTGAACCGACTAGATAGGAACAAAATTTTTCGAAGGCGAATACTACAGCTAGTAACTCTTTTTCCGTCATCGCATAGTTGCGTTGCTCATCATCGAGGGTCCTACTAGCGTAGTATATACCGTTCAAATTTTTGTCCTTTTTCTGCCCAAGCACAGCGCCTACAGCGAAGTCGCTGGCGTCACACATAATCTTAAAAGGTAGATTCCAATCTGGTGCTTGGACAATAGGGGCGGACACGAGTGCTGACTTGATTGCTTTAAAGGCTTCGAGACATTCAGGTGTAAAATCGAATTTCACTTCTTTGCACAAAAGTGCAGTAAGGGGTCTAGCTATTTTCCTAAATCTTTTATGAATCGCCTATAAAATTCAGCATGTCCTAGAAAAATTCAAACGTCTTTAACATTAGTGGGTGGCGGCAGTCCAGTCATTACGTCAATCTTTTCCCTTTCCACCTCAATTCTGGATGTTGAGACCTTGTGTCCCAAGACAATTCCGCTGTTAACCATAAAATGACATTTTTCCCAATTTAAAACCAGATTTTTCTTTTTGCATCGAGCTAATACCTTACACAGGTTATCCAGACATGTCTTGAAATTTGGACAATATACCGTGAAATCTTCCATGAAAACCTCCATGAAGTCTTCGATCATATCGGTAAATATCAACATCATGCACTTTGGAAGGTCGCAGGGGTGTTACAGCGTCCGAATGGCATCCTTCGATTTGCGAACGTTCCATAGAGACATGTAAAGGTGGTCTTTTCTTGGTCGTCCGGATGTATGGGGATCTAGAAGAATCCGGAATACCCATCAAGAAAGCAATATTATTCGTGGCTTGCGAGCCTTGCTAACATTTGATCGATAAAGGATAAGGGAAAATGATTTTTCGTGTGGCAGCATTTAGTTTCCTATAATCGATACACATTCTGTGTCCAGTGACAGTTCTATTAGGGATCAATTCATCTTTATCATTCTTTACCACGGTAATTCCTCCTTTCTTTGGGAAAACATGAACCAGGCTGACCCAATTGCTGTCTGAGATTGGATGAATGACGCCTGCTTCTAGGAGTTTCATGATTTCCTTTTTAACTACTTCCTTAAGGTTAGTGTTCAATCTCCTCCGATGCTCGATGGATGATTTTGATTCATCATCAAGGTGTCTCATATGCATACATAAATCGGGAGAGATTCCAGGTATGTCATCTAGTGAATATCCGAGAGCTTAGCGGTGCTTTCACAGTTTATTCAGCAATAGTGCTTGCTTTCCGCAACTCAAGTCGACATTTATGATGACAAGATAGGAGTTGTCGTAAAGAAAAACATATTTAAGGCCAGTTGGAAGCGGTTTAAGTTTGATTTTAGGTTCTTTAGCTTTGCTCCAATCGCCGGTTGCAATACGCTGTCGACCGATGGGGACGTCGGGTGTCGATCGGTAGGGGTCGACAGATCGATATCTTCGATGTCGATATAAATATTCCTTCTGTGGCGTCCATTAACCTTGTATACTCTCTAGTGTGATCTTCTAACGTAGGGATGTCGCTTTCAGGGGATTTGCTTGCTTTCTCTAAAGGTTCGTTTGAGCACATATCTATGAATGATTCTTCTACTAGATCAGAAAGATGATCGATATGGTAGGTTTGACCGTCGATCAAAGGTTGTTTTATTATTTTTCCATGTCAAAAACCATCGGTATCTTCCCGATGTTTAGGCATATACGTCCTCGTCTGACATCAATGATCACTCCGGCGGTGGCCAGGAAAGGTCTTCCTAAGATAATCGGATTTCGAGGTTCTCGCTCATATTTAAGCACTATGAAATCTGCAGGTATATCGCAGTTATTAACTCGTACGGGTACGTCCTCAAGTATACCCTCCGGGATTCTAGTAGACCTGTCAGCTAAAATGAGAATGATCCTGGTAGGTTGAAATTGCGTTAGCCCGAGATTGACTGCAACTGAGTAAGGCATCATTGTTTACACTAGAGGCTAAATCGCAGAGGGATTTTCGAATCTCTCATTGCTAATAGTGTAGTGTAAAATGAAACTACCGGGATTAGGGAGTTTAACTGGAGTTTTTCCTCTAATGATTTCACTCACCTCTTCGGATACCATCATCACGCAGTTTTCTGATTCATGGAATCGTCGCGACGCTGCATCTTTCACGTACTGCTTAATGGCGGACGAGATGTGAATTTCATCGCTTAGTGGCATCTCAATGTTTATTTTGTCAAATGATTTCTTGCATATTGCTTTGTATAGCTGCTTCTTCTTCTGCTTAGCGTTTTTCGGAGGAAAGGGAGCGTTGGCATGGTAGACTTTTGTCCAAACTGGTTCGGTTGGTTATGGGTCAGGGCGTCGATCGATTCTACGATCCGTGAGTTGAGCGATTATAGACTCAAGGCGTCGATCTATGTCCGGTAAGGGTTATCGATCAACGTCTCCTACATCTGTGCCTTTTCCCTTAGGTTCAAAAATTAATTCCTCAAGATCGTCATTTTTTCTAGTAAATCGGGTTCATGGAGGATATCAGGGTTCTTCTTGTACATTTCGAGTGGGATGGGATGTGACTATCATTTTCATTTTTGTTCGTTTGGCTTTTCTCGAATTCATCGAAGGTGATACTCTTTATAATGCCAGGGGTGAGTTGTCGACCGCTTCGTAAAGCTACGACATTGCATTGTTTCCTGGGGTCAGCGTCTGTTTTACCAGGTAAAAATCCGTTCTCTCTCCTGATGGACATAGCGTTGATCGCCATTTGATTGTTCGTTCTCTTAATGTGTTCGCTCAGAGTTTCAAAATTTTCCATCATTTTTGAGTATATAAGATCTAACTTCTTATTGAGGTCGGTGGCTATTTTACGGTTTTCTGTGAAGGCTTGATTCATTTTTGACTTCGAACATCTTTCATATCTGTTCACAGTGGTGTCGTAGTTGCTTGTGAAATCGCCAGTGTCTTCCCTAAATCGTTGATCGTGCTGGTTCATCACATCAGAGAATTAAACTCGTTTTTCAAATTTGGAAGGGGCAGCGCTGCTCTCACCATAATATCGAGATAAATTTCCGTCAAGAAGGGCTGCAACTGATGCAAGAGTTTCTCTAACTCGGATCGAGTGCTCCTCCTCTGTGAATAATGGTGGTTCCTTCCTTTCGATGTGTCTTTTTTCGAAAGCTAAACCTAAAGCTATGTTTTCTATTAGCCTTTTAGCGCTAGTAGGGCTTTAGGTGCCAAAATTCCTGTCGCTGGCTGTATCAAGGATGGTTTGATAGTCTAGGTTTAGTCCTCCATAGAAAGTGTTGATGAGTTGGGGTTCTGAGAATCCATGGTGCGGACACGAAAGTTGGTAGCTTTTAACCTAGTCGAGGTGTTTCTAAAATATTCGCGACTACCTTGAACGAAAGTGGATATTTCTCTTCTTGCTTACTAGTATCTCTCCTCATCAAAGAAACGATTTATGAAAGCGCTTCGAATGTCTTCCCAACAAGTCATGGATCCTGGTGGTAACTGGTTCAGCCACCTGCTGGCCTCACCCTCTAAGGAAAAAGGAAAAAGTTTGCAGCGATGGAAATCGTCGTTCACCATGTCTTCTAGCATCTCGATGTGATCGTTCCGATGTTCAGTAGGAGAACCACTGAACTGATTTTTTCACCATGTCCTCAGATCTTCTGCTCTCGCATCATCACAGAAGTTACGCAAGAAAGCGTTCTTGATGTCTGTCCAGAGATCCTGGTGGTAGCTGCTTAAGACAATATCAAGCTTCTCCAGCAAGTGAGTACTTGAAGAGCTTACAGAAAAGATAGTCCTCAGAGACTCCATTGGCTTTAATAACAGTCACTAGATCCTCAAATCCCTCCAGATGACCCATAGAGTCCTCATGTCGCAACCCATGGCAAGGCGTATGCGCTACAAGTCCGAAGAAAGCGGTCTTGATCTCAAAATCGTTTCTTTGAAAAGCTGGAGCATGAATGGCGGATCTGTTGGCGTAGAAGTGGCTTCTCAGTGTTGATGTTTGGGGATCTTTTGCTTCCTCTTGGAGTGTCCCTCATCTTCTCTATCAAGATCCATAGCTTCAGACGTGTCTGTATCCTGTTTCGAAATTGTTACAGTTGGGCGCACAATCAGACTTGCATTGAGGTTCTATAGTTGAACTGGGTTTCTCCTTTGTCGATCGATGTTGAGGTCACATTGTTAATCGATCCTTCTAGCTCCGTGTCGATCGATGTTCGGAGTTATGTGTCAATCAACGTTAGTTGATTCACACAAAAGCCACTGATACTGTAGGACTAACCATCGATTGATGCTCACTGATTGATTTTGATCGATGCGGAAGAGAAGTGTCGAGTGACATGGAATTTCCATACGAAAATCTTCTTCTTGGGACTGCTCTCTCTTAACTTCCTGCGAGAAATCTTCATCAATCAATGCATTGACGTGGTGCTTTTGTCCAGCCTCTAGTTTCTCCTTGATTAGGCTCTCATGCCTCCTAAGGATTTCACTTTTATTCATCACTTGATTCTCCAATTTCTTTACATGGGTGTTGAGGTTTTCGAAATTGGTATTGAGGTTGAGGTACATACCATCTCTCTTCCCATTGAAATCCACAGTCATCTTCTGCTGTCCCTCTAAAACTCTATCAACCATTGCTTCAACCTTGCTCTCATGAGCTTATAGAGGAGGATTCTGGTAGGAGGAGGATCGATAAGTCATGTTCTTTTTGAAGAAGTTTTGCTCTGAACTATGATTAAAGTTACTCATTTGACCAGTCCTATAGGAGTTCCTGTTGAAACCTGGATTTCCTTGTCTTTGGAAATCATTCCCATAACGTAGTTCACATCCTCTTCTTCAATATCATCATCTCCAAACTCTATTGCTTCTACTTCTGCAAAAGTAATCTGCTTCTTGAGAAATTTCTGAACACTATCCAGTTTTGCCTTAACTTCTTCAATCTGCTCCTTGCTCGCAGTTGGAGATGATTTCCTTCTCTCAGAATCAGTGTTCTTGGTACTGTTGTTGGATGCAAGATTCTCAATCAATCTTGTGGCTTCCTCAGAACTCCTGGTGCTGAAATTCCCCTCACTAGCCGTGTCCAAAGCCTTCTGATACTGTAACCCAATACCTCTGAAGAAAGTTCTAAGAAGTTGCACTTCGTTGAACCCGTGATGTGGAAAGTCTCTCTGGTATGACTTAAATCTGATCCATGAATTTATGAAAGACTCTGAAGGTTCTTGTGAAAAAGTAGCAATCTTGCTCCTTAGATCTTTTGCTCCCACGTCATCAAAGAAGTTATGCAAGAAAGCGTTCTTGAAGTCATTCTAGGATGTCTGAGATCCTGGTGGTAGCTTCTTAAGCCAATATGAAGCTTCTCCAGCGAGTGAGTACTTGAAAAGCTTACAGAAAAGATAGTCTTCAGGGATTCCATTAGCTTTAATAGTTTAAATAGCTCCAGATGATCCATAGGGTGCTCATGACGCAATCCATGGTAAGGCGTCTGCGTTACAAATCCGAAGAAAGCGGGCATGATCTCAAAATCATGTCTCTGAAAAGAGGACGAATGGCGGAACTGTTGGAATAGAACTGGTATGGACGGTTGTAATCAGCCAACGTTCTCTGAGCAGCTTGGGTGTTAGCTTCAGGTTGAGTTAATGCAGCGTCTGCTTCTGCATCAGGGATTACAGCCTTCTGATATTTATCTTTTGACGTGCTGCATTACGCAGATGACCGTTGAGTTCATGCAAGTCTCCATTCTCATTCTGAACCACTACAATAGGCGCAACCATCTGGACTCGTCTGCTATCGTCGATCAATGTGGGTAAGATGCTGTCGATCGATGCTGAGTGATTAATGTCGGTCGATGCTGTCCGTAAAGAAGTGTCGGTAGAAGCTGAGTTGATGCCGTCGATCGATGCTTGTCGTCTTTCTTTGCGGATTGTACGTCCGAGTTCCTGTGGGTCTGAGAATATTAATTCTTGTCCTTTATTCTTCATGGTACTCTTTTGCATGTACATGAAAAACAAAGAAAAAAAAATTAGTGACTTGAAAGTAAAAACAAACCAAGACTAAATCCTAGAAATTAAATATAATGGCGATCAATGCTCCCTGGCAACAACGCCAAATTTAATAGTGGTGTGTTAATTGTTCTAGCAGAGTATAAATATCCTAAATAATTAACTATCATATTAACCTTTAATCCTAATACACAAAACAATACACTTGCCAAGAGAGATCATGTGTAGTATTTAGGGATCGAATCCACAGAGAGCAATGGCACACAATAGATTTCTTATTTCTAAAGACTAAGCTAGGTGATTATATATATTGGTAACAAGTAATCAATTTAAGGAAATATTCCTTATTCGAAAGTGTAGATGAAATATGAAAATATGCTAATAATGTAAATATGAAAATAATGTAAATATGGAAATATGATAATATACTAACTAGATGCAAATGTAAATATGCAGATCTAGGGTTTCAAGCTTAATGGATTATAGAGAATAGGAAGCACGAAAATCTAAATATTCTAGAACTCAAATAATAATTATTCTGACACTTTTAGCTCCAACTCTCGTATGTGAGCAAAAGGAAAGAACATCGATCGACGGCTAAGGCCTAATGTCGATCGATGGTGAAATCGGAAGGAAGTGTGAAAGAGATTTGATATATTCACCAAGCTAATTAGTCCAGCTCTCGCTTGTACCTAACAACCTAGTTCAATGGAGTATATTCTGGCACGGAACCTAATCTCGTAGTCGTTCATGTCCTACTTTTGAGATCCTAGTTAGCTACTCTAGAATACAAGAATTAAGCACAACTAAATTGATGGATATTAACTTAACCTAGCAATCCTACTTTTGGGCTAATCCATGATTGCTATCATTCAACCATAAATATAGTTGATAACTACTCAGACTTAATTAAAATAAGAACAATAGTTTGAATATAATGCATAGATAAAATATTGGGGTTCCAATACAAATCTCCCTAAGGAGTATTGAATCTTCTCCCCTAGAAACCTTAAAGCTATATTAGAAAACTAAACTCTCTGGAACACCTCACTGCTCTCCTTTTTGGAGTAATACATAAAGTATAAATATAAACCATAAAATCTAAGTCAAAACTTGTCCTGGGGTAATCTCGTAATCTTGTGTCTTGTCTCTAACTTGGGCTTGTAATCGGTTGTATGTGAATTGATTATCGATCGATGGCAAGTGTGCAACATCGATGGATCTTGCCATCGATTGATCTTGTTCATGTAAAATCGTCCGACGCCAAGGTTGTGTCGTCGATTGACGACAATCTTGTACTTCGACTCTCCCAATGATCAGCTATGTATTATTCTCCTCTAAATGCTCCAAAATCTCCAAGTATCTTCATATATCTCCAAAACGTACATGGACCTGTAAAGACCTTAAAACATAGCCTAGACACACATAATAGACCCTAAATAGAGCCTATAACATTGCCTAAAACTGGAAATAAATAGGCTATATCATCTTCCCACCTCTAGTGAGCGATCAACGGGTGAAAATGGGAGCTATCTTTGCTAAGTACTTGGCGACCCTGAAGGACAAACCCTTCAAGGGTTCTGGCTCGAAGACGGAGACGATTGGGAGTCTCTTGATGCCTCTATTCAGCCTTCTTGGCATCAGCTTTGTGGGAGCCTCAGTAGAGAGGGAGTTAAGGTACATGGACGAGGGGCACTCGACGAGGACTCAGTGGCTGAAGGAGGGACACTACTAGTCTTTTGTGGATGACGAAGGGCCTAGGATGATAGAGCTTAAAGCGCGAGAGGTGACAGAATTTGTTGATGATACATAGCGCCTTGCCTTCCGACAAGCTGAGAAGCACCTCCACACAGCACCTCTCAGGGTACGCCACAGAGGAGGACTCATACCAGCCCATATGGTAGCAGCAGCAGCGGCAGAAGAGCCGGCACGTCCACCTCGACCTCTCCCAGGTTTCCCTCAGATCCTAGAAATCTCCATTCACGACCATGGTATTTTTCAGCGAGTCGTAGTGGATGCACATTGTGCCATATGGGCCAGGGTGGAGACGATGTCTAGGTGCCAATGTTTCAGCCGTCCCAGGACCTGAGCGAGATCGCCACCGGGAGCCGCACCACAACCTCAGTAGCCATATATGGATACCTCAGACGAGGAGTAGTCTCCTTTGTTGCTCCTTCGTCTCTTATTTCATTTTCAGAGTTACGCTCGTATTTATTTTATTTTGTTTTGTTGCCTTTGGATTTAGACTCATTTATTTATTGATGTTTGCATGTTTTGATATGTGTTTGATTTTCTAACAGAGCTAACCCAAAGAGAGATGATCAGATTAAAGAGTAGGCACACACGATATCCCTGGCCTGCCTCCTTTCTGGGGCCTCATTGGGAGTGGTCACTTCGAAGCCAGCTCAGCCACCCAGACGGACGTCCATCACCCGACGCTGCGCTACTTCTTGAAGGTCCTTGCCAACACCCTATTGTGCAAGATGGAACCCAACAAGGTTCGAGTTCAGGAGCTGACACTGCTACGTCACTGAATTAGTTGGGCTCGACGACGAGCTCTTTCCTCCACCGATGAGCGATCAGTAGGTGAACATGGGGGCTATATTTGTGGAGCACCTAGCGACCCTGAAGGAAAAATCCTTCAAGTGTTCTGTCCCAAAGAGGGAGACGATAGGAAGCCTCTTGACACCCTTCTTTAGCTTTCTTGGCATTAGCTTCAAGGGAGCTTCAGTGGAGAGAGGATTTTGCTTCATGGGTGAGGGTCACCTTACGAGGACCCAGAGGCTGAAGGAGGGACGTTTTTGGTCCTTTGTTGATGATGAGGGACCTAGGACAATAGAGCTTCCAGTGCGAGAGGTAACATACTTCTCTGACGATCTACAGCACCTCGCATTTCACCCAGCTGAGCGTCACCTCCACACAGCACCCGTCAAAGTACGATGCAGAGGAGGCCTCCGCCCAGAACAGCCGGTCGCAGCAGCCGCAGTGGACGAGCCAGCACAGCCGCCTCCACCTCTCCAGCCTTCCCTCAGATCCCAGAGATCCCCATACACGACCATGGCGCTTTCCAGCAAGTCGTGGTGCACACACTTCGAGCGATATGGGCCAGGGTAGAGACGTTGTCACAGTGCCAGTGGTTCAGCCGTCACACGACAAGAGCCAGATCGCCACCGGGAGCACCGCAGCAGCAGCAGCAGCAGGATACATCCGACGAGGAGTAGTCTTTTCGATACTCCTCTATTTTTTATTTCATTTCCCTTTCAGAAATATACTCATTTTTTTGTTGCATGTGCATTTAAACAAACTTTTATTACTTTTGAATTTTACTTTCACCGTGTGTTTGAGTGTCGAACTGAGCTAACCCAGACAGAGATGTTAAGAATGAAAAACACACACGATTCAGTCTGCACGCCTAGCATCGATCGACGCCTCCTTTTAACATTATTTATACTATTAATTATTTCAGTATCTATTCTATTTATGAAACTCTACCAGATAGTTTGAATAAACCATCGATCGACACCATACGTTCACCATCTATCGATGATAATGGTTTACCATCGGTCGACGCTCACTTACTGCCATCGGTCGACGCTCCTAGTAGAGTTGGCATATTCGACTATTTCTAACACTGTTTACTTATGATTTAATTTCTCATATCCAACCCAAGGCGGATTACACGGGGGACAGTGTAATATAAGTCAGGGGAGGTTCGCTAATGCTATTTTATTGTTTTTGAGTTTTATTTACTATATATATAAGTTTTTAAAAAAAAATTATTGAGTCATGAAGATGACTATGATCAAGATTAATTATTGACTAACTACACTTTAGCACCATTCTTAGAAGGTTGTTTGCAGAGATTACTAGAGATACCAAAATAGATCATCCTGCCACTATATCACACTTGCTTAGAAAATGTGAAGGAATGGAAGCTGATTTCCAACACTAATCCTGGAATTATTTGCTTGCTTTGGGGCTTGGTATAGACTAGATCGGATTCCTTCTGCAAGTCTGTAGGAACAAGTCATTGCACCTTTGGTTCCCAACTCTCTCTCACTCTCTTCACCATCTACCTAAAAGCTTAAAGATTGAGATGACTTTATGAGATGCAGAGGGGTAGGTACATTATCGATGACTCCATTACTCTAATTCGGAGGAACGATCACAGATTGTTGGAAGAGAGGGATAGGTACATTACTAATGACCCTACTATGCGCCTACAACCTTGTTTAAAAAACATATATATATATATATATATATATATATATATATATATATATATATATATATATATATATATATATATCAAAAATGAGATGGAAAGATGGACTGTATCAGCATCATTTTCTATTGAGTTTGAGATCCAAAAAGATTTAGAGAAAAGAGGGAAGAAAGGGATCAAAGAAGACTTTGTGCCTGGTTGCCCAAAATTGCAGGGGTAAGAATCCATGTGTCTTTTGATTGATACTCCTACACATTTACTATATACAAAAAAAATGAAATCAGTAGAGGGGTGAGTCAGACTAGTATTTGCTATGTTTCTGGTAGAATGGAACGTGTAGATATACTAGGATAGGGTATATAAAGTTCCTTTGTGATTGACTTGATAGAATGTGGTTGCAACAAGTAGATGACAGTTCTACTTAGACATTATGTGAGTCTCCACTTTTCAAAACCTCTTTTTTTGTTTCCTTGAGGAAAAGGCAAAAAGTTGGGGGAGTTGATATGCCATGGATTTTACCTATTTTACATATTATATAGAGAGTATTTTAGAGTCTTTTATATGCATTTAGTACTGTTTTAGAGTATTTACAGGTCTAGGTACTCATTGGAAGCAATTGAAGTTTTTGGGCTATTTTGGAGCATTTAGGATGCTCAGCCAGAAACTCAGAGTCGGATCCAGTTTATTTGTGAACTATCGATCAACGTCACACACTGTGCGTCAATCGACAACCAAGTCGACTGCGAGATTAATGAACGCTTGAAAAATTACAAGTTTTACCCAGAAGTTCCATTATTTGCAAGAGAAGTCCCTAGCCAAAATTTAAGACTATTTAGTAGGGTTTTCTCTCTTACTTTTAACCTAAGCCTAGAAGACCTAAGAAATGGTTGTCTTCTAAGTTACACAAAAGTTTTAGAGTTGAGAGTTATAACACCTTACTACATCTCTTAGAGACAGAGATCTGATCATCATTACATAGAAGATCTTGAACTCCTTAATTTTTTTACTCAATTTATTCTATGCAATTTATTCAGACTTTAATCTTGTTCTTTATTTTTATGTTTGAGTAATTCGTTGTAAGAATTAGGGTTATTCAATGGTAATAATGTATTGCTGATTTTATATAATTGTTAGGTAATCTTCTTGGTTCTTTGATTAAGTTGCTTAATGCTAAACTGAACTTGATCACCTCAATCTTAGAAGTTAAGGTTCTATAGCGCAAACGAGAGCTTGCTTATAACCTGGAACCTATCTTAAACAATCTAAATAACCGGTAACAAACGAGAGTTGAATTGGAAGTTTTAGAGAACCCATCAAACCGCGGAACCAATATTGCTTAGAATGAGCGTCGATCGATACCACCTTATGGACATAGATGGACACTCAGTTGAGATACGCGAGGGCCATCTCCTAAACCCTAAGGTTTGATTTTGAGAACGGTGCTTAATTAAAACTCTAGCAATTTATTAATTTACATTATCTAATCCTACCTGAGAATTTTCCCTAAATATAATCTCTTAATTTAATCCTCACAAACAAATTAGTCTTGAAATCGCTTTTATTATTATTATAATTTATCTAGCTTTAATTCGAAAACAATAAGTTTATTGTGCAATCCTAGAGTCTCTGTGGATTCGATCCCTAAGTACTACACTGAACCTCTTATTTGAGAGAGTAAAAGTGAGAAATAGGGTTAATTTGAAAGTGAAACAAAACCCCACATCAAAGGTTTTTATGTATGACTTCTTTGTCTACGTTTCTTCGTTTGATGATTTCCTTGCTAATCTCTGTAAAGTTTTGGAAATGTGTGAGGAGAAGCATTTGGTACTTAATTGGGAAAAATGTCATTTCATGATGAAAGATGACATTTTTGTGGGGCATATAATATCAAAGCAGGGTATTGAGGTCGGCAGAGCGAAGATAGAGGTTATGACCAGCTGTCCGCCTACTAGAACAGTGAAGGATATTCACAGTTTTCTAGGACATGCAAGATTCCACAAGATTTTTATGGGTAAATGACTTATTTCCACACTAGAAGTATCATATAGTAACAGTTCCACACAATCTTTCATGCTCGTCCTAATTGCACACATTCTAATTATGTGAACCTATTTACCCATATTTTCAAAGATCGAAACATGAAACCACGAAAACGAAAGTTTCATTTAATTTTACTGGTTTAGAATCTAAACCGATATCAAACCAGTTAAACCGATCAAATCAGTTGGTATAGAACTGAAATTAAAACCTGACTCTTTAATTGGATGTTGGGTTGGTTTCTATTTGGATATCAAGTCAGGTCGGGTTTTAATTTCAGTTCTATACCAAGTGGTTTAATTAGTTTAATATTGGTTTAGATTCAAAACCAAGCTAAACCTTCGTCAGTGTGGTTTTGGGTTTCGATCTTTGAAAATGGGGGTAAATAGGTTCATATACTTAAAATTTGTGGAATTATGTTCATATACTTAAAATGTGTGCAATTAAGAAGAGCATGAAAGATTGTGTGGAATTGTTACTATATGATACTTATCGTATGGAAATAAGTCGTTTATTTTTTTTTAAAGATTTCTCCAAGATAAGCTAGACCACTCACTCTCTACTCTGCAAAGAAGTGAAGTTTGATTTTGATGCTGATTGCCTTGCTGCGTTTCAGATGCTCAAGGAGACTCTTGTTAGTGCTCCTATTGTTCAGCCACCAGGCTGGGATTTGACTTTTGAGGTGATGTGTGATACAGTGACTATGCAGTTGGAGCTCTTTTAAGGCAGATGAAAGAAAAGAGGCTCCATGTGATTTTCTACGCCATTGAACACTTAATGATACTCAGATCAAGTATGCTACTATTGGAAAGAGATACTTGATGTGGTTTATGCCCTTGAGAATTTCAAATCATACTTGGTGGGTTTGAAAGTGATTGTCCACACTGATCATGCAATTTTGAGGCATTTGATGTCAAAGAAAGATGCTAAGCCTAGACTTTTGAGATGGATTTTATTGCTGCAGGAATTTAAAACTTGAGATTAGAGATAGGTGTGGGGGTTGAAAATGGAGTACCATATCATATTTCTCGGGTGAGAGTTAAAGCTGAAACGCCACTGGATGATAGCCTCCCTGAAGAGAATATTTATGTGATTACCTTGCTGAAAAATTAGTATTTGGATCAGGAATATTTCTGCGTCATACGACAGATTCAAGATGATCTACCATGGTTTACAGATTTTGCGAACTACTTGTGTGCCGACACTGAACTGCGAAATGTGAACCACTACTACTGGGATGATCCCTTTCTCTACAAAAGATGCTCTGATGGTTTATTCAAGAGATGTGTCCTAGAGAGTGAAGTTCTGGGAATTCTTTTTCACTGCCATGGTTCAGAGTATGCTGGTTGTTAGGGTATTTTTTTTGTACAAGTGATTTGTGCTTAGCTCTACTGAAAGATAAGAAGAAGGAGACAAGTCTCGTGGTGCTTTCTCCTGCTTTAGTTGTTGATAAACCGGGCGATCCTGCCTTTAGATTACTTCAATATGAATATGAGTCAGTATATGTCGTTAATATCTTGATATCAGCAGGGTAGATGGATCATAAGGTAGGAACTGCTTGTCTGTACTGGTGACTGCATGGTCTTCTAGGTCAATTTCTACCTTGGCAGCTTTGGATTTTGTGAGCTCTTGAATTGGACGAATTGACCTCCCTTTTCTTAGGGTTAGGAATCTCCTTTTTGTAGCAGAAAGTGGTGCCTCTCTCTTAAGATTTGGTAATAGTCCCTATAGCCATCGATAATAGAATATTTCCATCTATCTCTAAGATGGCCATAGATATTAAAATACTTCTATTTTCTTTCATATTTAAGTAGATTCAACCATATAATGAGATTTGTGTATGTTCATACTTATGTTGAAGTTTTTCTCTTTTGCCCAGAGCAGGAAGAAATTCTGACCTGGAACCTGGAAGCCGGAGGTATGAAGCTAGAAGCTTGAACTAGTAGATTGATGTCCTGGTCTAACCCCGAGGTTCTTACTCTTGGATGATTTTTCCCCAACAAGTTTCCCCTTATTTTCCGGTTTCATGTTTGAAGGCGGGAAAAACGTGTTTTTCGTCAGAGGAATTCCGTAATTGCATTATGGCCACAAGTTCCTTGTCGAAATAGGAGTAGGACGTCGACTCGTCTACTAAACAAGATTTTAAAGTATGAGCCATTTAACTTACTAGTGATAGTGCTTTATTGTACAGGTGCATGGTCTGAACGATTTCATAGCCTGGTTGGAAATGTATAACTCGGAGAATGAATGAGAATCCCTGGTCCGATATAGGCGGATGGACTGGATCAATTTGTATATTTTTTGGAATTCCCCATGATGTTGTGGCCTGAACCAACACACATGCTTCAATGGGCATGTGTTTTTTCTGGGATACGATGGTTGCGTGGACCCATTTGTAATCATGCCAATGCTAGAAGTCCTTGCGCTTTCGGTTGTATTTTCAGATTCAGATCGTCTGCACGTGGACATCCTAATCTCTTAGCTGGAGAGGTATTGGGTCTGAATAATTGTGATGCCTTCTTTCCTGATGAAGATAACTCGAATGCGGGCAGAACCATTATCTTTGCTCGTTTAGGGTTGCACAAGAATATATTACCAAGCCAACCAATCTGTATAAGCCACTAGATGCTGGAAGGTAGGACTACTTTATCGCATGTGATCAAATTGAGTTTTTGGGACTCTATTTTCATATAGGACGATGCTCCTGCTTCTGTCTCTACTCCTTGACCTTGCCAACCTCTACCTCATTCTTCTATTATTTTCTATGTGTGAGACTTTCTACGTCGGTGTCTATTATGGTGTACCATAGCTACACATGGCCTTACTTCAAACTGTGACTTTAGCTTGCATTTCTTGAGAATCCTCTGGCTTTATTCTCGAGTGGAGAAATAGATAGTTCAGGATCAAAGGTTTTTGATAAGGAGGATATTCTTGAAGCTAAGGATCAGGAGGATGAGGAGGTTAATAAGACCCGAAGGCAAAAACTGAGGATCTTCATGCCTTATTCTGGTGGCCTTGTTTGCACCTCTTTTATATCTTGTTATTAAGGTAGTGATCTTTGTTGAGCTTGTAGAAGACGTAGTGGCCTTTCATTTAAGTCTTCGTGTCGGTTCCCTCTTATTGCACTTAGCATATCTCCTGCTCCTTGAGATTTTTAGGATGTAGCTTCTTGCCTTGTCTCATGATTGTACCTTGAACCAGTGGCAAGGGGACCTTAAGCATGCGTCATTGTTGAGTCTTGCTCGATGTCTCTTTGCTACAGGATAGAAATGTCAAAATACTTCCTTCTTTTCCATTGAGTATTATTTGATGGCAAGGATTTTCTAGGAAATATCTTTATGCTGCCTAATCATATGGTCGTCTCATCCGGATACCCTAAGGTAATCTGCTAGATTATATGACGTGTCGTCTTGATACCCGGAGGTGACCTAGATGATTCTTCGTATCCTGAGGTAATATCTTGGGCATGTCATCCTGATATCCAGAAAAATATGATCGATTTTGAGACATTTCGTCCCGATATTTGAGTTAACCTAATCGGTTCTTGGTACCTAGAGGTGATCTCGTGAACATGTCGTTCTATTGTCTTCAGTAAACAATAGTGTCCTTTCTAGATGAATAAGGTGGGAACATTCGTTGAACTCTGCCATTGATTTTTGGCCACTCTAAACTGTGTATCACATTGCAATCTTCCCATGTAGGTAAGCCACTATCATTTCTTGGATGACCTTATATCCTGCTATCCAGAGGTGTCGTAAGGTTTAAGAATATTTCATCTTAAAACCCTAGAATTTAAGGATATGTTTTCTGATATATCTTGTTATTTACCAGTTTTGAACCATCATTTGGGCCCTATTTGGAGTCTATTATGTGTGTCTGGACTGTGTTTTAGAGTCTTTACATGTCTAGGTACGTTTTGGAGCATTGTGGAGATCATGGAGCTTGTTAGATTATTCAGAAGATATATCCAGTAGCTGTTTACATTCATCTACGTACAAGTCGAAGTCAGGCATGACCATGATCGACGGCCCACTCACAAAGTATTGGCTGACTTTAAGCCCAAGTCAAGATGAATTACGAAAATTCCCCTGGATGAGTTTGACCTAGTTTATATGGGTTATGCCATTGTTTAGGCAGAGTGAGACCACATTTTATTTTACAACTTTTAGTTTTCTTGAATTGAGGTTTTTGGTAGTTTAGGGGAGAAGATATGAACTCCTTCAGAGATTTGTATTGGAACCCCATTTATTATTTTATTCATTATATTTTTTTAGTTCATCATGTTTTCCTTGATCATGTCTGAGTAATTCACCTGTTAGATTTAGGGTCCATAATGGTACTAATGAATTAGCCCCACACTACAATAAAACAATAA